>VUQI01047185.1:0-11386 GCA_015106735.1 Paratilapia polleni | reverse complement strand
TCTTTTTTTTTGTTTTTGGGTTTTTGTTTTTTTTTTTTTTTTTTTTTTTTTTTTTTTTTTTTTGTGGAGTTTGCATGTTCTCAGTGTTCCCATGGTTTCCCTCTGGGTACTCAGGCATCCTCTCACAGTCCAAAGGCATGCTTGTTAGGCTTGTTAGGCTAGGTGTGGCTGTGAGAGAGTGTGGTTGTCTGTCTCACTGTGTTGGCACCATGATGGGCTGAAAATGGATGGATGGACGTGTCCAAGTTGCAAGTCTGCAAACCAAACGATATAATGATACAGAAGTGAGATCACTGTTTCAATTGATGTCTGTCTGGTGAAGGGTTTTAAAAAAAGTACTTATCAGAGTGAATGTGGAAATGAGTGATGAGAAGGCACAAGCTGTGTCCTCAAATCGAATGTCTAAAGGACAAGTTTTGTCATTCCAAATAAAGTTCCAGGTATTTTGAGTCATTCTTTCTCTCTGTACTGACCCTCAAAAGTTTCACTCTTGTACCAAAAGTAGTGATACCAAAAACACTGTAACTTGGGAAGATATCCACTTTGTTTTGTAATTGTAATTGAAATTTCATGTTTAATTCAGATCAACTTTAAAATGCTTTTTTTTTTTTTGTTTACATAGGATGGATTCTGGCTCAGTGTATTTGTGGACATAGAATAGAATAGAACGCCTTTATTGTCATTATAATCAGGATATGACATTAGGAGTGCCACTCCTGCTGTGTGCAGACACACACTACATTATGATATTAAAAAAACATTAAGCGCACCTCTAAACCACTTGCGCACAATATAAAAGAGGTAACTGTTATATTATGTTTTATTTCACATTGCAAATATAATGCGAGTGTTGCCTCACGATAGACTTAATAAAAGTGGCACTTTCATTTAAATTCAGAGCGGTATTGACTCGGAGGAGTTGGGGTGGAGATGGTGTGAACAACAGTGCATGTATTAACTTCTTGGTAGCCGTACAATGGGGCTGCAGTTCCACGAATTAAATGAGTGGCCTATTTGGAAATACCACTTATGCATTTTCAGTCTATTCATTACGAGGCCTTTCCACAAGCTGAAATGTCAGCCTGAAAACACGGAGGAATGTGTTTTCAGTGATATTAACTAGTACACACCTATGCTACAGTATTGTTTGGTCTGTGATTTTTAGTTTGTTGTGAGTTGGTTACTAGGCAACGTGACATCGTAATATATCGTGCATAATTTAAATTTTGTGGATATAAATTAAATGTTATTGTAGTGAAACTAAAATGATACAATGCTCGTCTAAGGTGTTTTCGTTGTATAAACACTACAAATCGTTCATTTTAGCCTGTTGGTAGGTGGTTGCTAGGCAAACTGATGACATCATTATATGCGATATAGATAAGAACCTTCAGGTGCCTAAGATGTACCTGTGTCCCAAGTTTAATTGCTCAAATCTTGATCATATCAGTTTGCCACCAGACAGAGATTTTGTGTGTTATAGTGAAATGACTACATGATGAAATGGATGAGGAAATGTTTTACAGTGCTAAGCATTCGACTATACAAACAGCTTTAGGTCAAAAAGTGGTTTAAAGCATTAAAATAGGGACTTGTTTCAGAAAATGTTTCCCTTGGTCAACCAGAGTCCAAAATGTTACATTTGCACTGATAAGATCAAGAAATGCAACAAATTTTCGACCCACTGGAAGAAAATTCAGCTTTATGCCCCACCAGTACGCCGTCAGTGTGGTGAATTCTTATTGGACAGATTAGCAGATGATCACAAATAAACAGACATCACTATGTGTATTGTCTTGTCAGGATTTCTTTAGAATTTAGAGAAGAGTTGTTTATTTCTTACTGTTCTTTAATTGGTTGGTACAGTTTGTCAGTGGGGTTGACCAGGAATTGTTAAATCTTGAAGCTCTTAAAGTATCAGAAAACACTTTTTAGTTTTTATTTCTTTATCCAGGACTCCACCAGCCTGCCCACGATCTTGATTGTGGAGGAGGTGGAGGTCAACGAAGAGGTTAAAGAAGCAGCTAGAGTCTCAGTGGAGCACTTCCTGCAGGTGAGAGACACGAAAAGGCTCAGGTAGGTTGATGGATAAACACTTAAAGCTTCATGAGTCAACATTGTGTCATTTTTTTTTTTTTTTTTCCAGGAATTGGTTTCTGATAATTTGATCGGCCACACTGAAGCAGTTTTTCAGTTCCTCTGCCCACTTGACAAACTGCTGAATGAGGAGGAGCATCATGGAGACGTGTGGGGCCTTCTCAGTGGCTTGGCTTATTTTCTCACTCCCAGCTACGAAGAAGAGGAAGTAATGTTTCACTGGTGCTTTTAGAGTTTTTCTGAGTTACTACAAACTGAGTTTTGCTTTTGCACTTTTGGTTAAGAATGATCTCATCAGGATTCCTGAAATCTGGTAATACTGAAACATTGTCAGATGGGGTAAGAGCACAGTGAAACCATCAGACTTAAACAGAGTAGTGGATTATGCCACATCAGCTTCTGGGCACAGCTGACTGATTGTTTTGTCCTGTGTAGTGTACCATAGTTAAAATGAAACTGATGTCACTTCTGGGACACCTCATATCCAAAGAGAGAAAAAAAACACCAACATGTTGTAATTTGTCATGTGGCAACTTAAATGGCTTCAGTAACAGAACAGTGTGAACAGAACAATGTGGCGAAGTTAAAGATGGACTAAAGGACACACAGTCTTCTAGTTATGATTGAAAAATATGGGTACACAGCAATTTGGTATTTGTTCAAACTATTTTTAGGCTTCTTAAAACCATTCACAGCATTACTTTCCTGTTTCCAGTAGTTGGCCCCTGGCAATTCCTCTCAGTAACATCACACAGGCTGTGGAAAGCAGCAACCTCTGTTAATATAGTGACCAACATACAGTATGTTATGTGTCTCAGAAGTCTCAGCAAGAATTTCTTCGATACATTAATTTTCTTAACTGCTTATCCAGCTTAGGGTCGCGGGGGGGCTGCAGCCTATCCCATCTGTCATAGGGTGAGAGGTATGAGACCATCTAACTAAACAAAAACATTTTCTAGTCTAAACCTGACATTAAACTGACTTATTTGTGAGAGAGAACAAAGGCAAATGGAAAAATGATTACTCAAACTGTCAGTTGTAAACATCCCTCAGTTTATAGAGAGACTTCCTGGTTAACTTTGACCAGATTTCTGTTGTAGACACAGATGCACACGCTGATTTCCTGTGCAGTAAGAGTTCATTGGAAACAGTTTTCACTTTAAGTTTTACTCAAAATAAAGTAGTTTGGATAATTTGCATGTTCTCCCTTTGCCTTTGTGGGTTTTCTTCAGGTACTCCAGCTTCCTCCCACAGTCCAGTGTTAGGTTAATTGGTGATTCCAAAGTGACCATAGGTGTGAGTGAGTGTGTGTGTGTGTGTGTGTGTGTGTGAGAATAGTTGTCTCTCTACGTTAGTCCTGTGATAGACTGGTGACCTGTCCAGGGTGTCCCCCACCTCTTGTCCTATGACAGTTGGGGTAGGCTCCAGTTTCCTTGTGGCCCTGAATTGGGCAGGCAGTTAAGAGGATGGATGGATGGAGTTAAATAAAAATTAACCCCCAGTACAGTTGTCACAAAGGAGACTAAAGAGACCACAACAGATTGGATGGAAACCCTCATCTAGAGACTTCGAAACAGGACTTCAGAAACCAATGGGTTATGTCATGTTAGGTGCTTACATCTTTTATACCGTCTATGGAATTGACTCTAATTTGGGGCCAGCCTCGAGTGGCCTCAAGAAACTGCAGTTTTTGGCACATAAAGCTTTGGCTTCTTTTCTCTGTGCTGGTTGCTGCTTAGGGTGCACTCACATTAGGCTATCTTTTCCATGCCTAAGTGCGTTTGACCCCCCCCCCCCAAAAAAAAGAAAAATCCAGTTCGTTTGACTAGCGTAATTGCTGCGTGCCATGCCTGGGCACGGTTAAGCATTTGACTTGGGAACGGTGCACATGTAGTGTATTAATCACACCCCAGCAAGGATCTCTAACAACAGCTGCCTCTGTAAAAATTGCTTTAAGTAATTCACAAACTTGTGAGAGGACAGTGTGCCACTGCTTCCTGAGTTAAGCCACGAAATGCATAAAATAACGAAACTCGTGTTTTGCAAGAGTTTATTTTGAAAGCGTGTGTGTGTGTCTGTGTGAGAAAGAAAAACAGATGTGGAAACAAAATGATGCACACTCAGGCCTGGATCTTTGAGGGGAGTGTGAGCAGGTCAGCGGGGGAGTAGGATGAAGGGACAGTGGTGCTCGATGGTAAAAGGCACCCATGCCTAGTGTGAATTGTGTGAAGTTAGAAACTTGGTCCACACTCCACACAGTGCAAACTGATAGCATCTGTCGTTAGACCCTCCCTGCATAACAACTGCACAAAAGTCTAAAGGTAAAACTGAGATAACTGAGTTGATTTTTTTTTTTTTATCCCAGACTGCCTCTAGAGCAACAGAACACGATGTACAGCACTCCTTGTAACAAGTAACCTTTGTGTAGAATTGGTGGACTACCTCTTTAAAAATGTCTTAGTGAACCAACATATGAATTCTTATAGTTTCTACTGTCGCTCTATACAATAAAGGCCAGTGCCTCAGGGACAGCTTTTTACAGTGTGATTGTTTTGTTTACTTTACAGAACTCTAGCCTACAGCCCGGAGCCACAGAAGAAAACACAATGCCATCTCACCATCTAGAATCAGCAGCTCAGTCTTTGGAGAACCACAGTGCCACTGATGTTCCCAGTCCAACTCTTCCATCCATTGTTGTCTCCCAGTATGATTGCCCTTTAGAACTCCCTGAGGAAGCTGAAATTAATCCACAGCCTTCTGCTAACTCCAAGCCCTCAAATGAAAACAGTTCCCAAGACAAAATGGCCTTCAAAGGACTTAGCCACTATAGGTCACATGAGTCTCTGGCCTCAACAAAAATCAACAGTGATGAAGACCCACCCAAATCAGACTGCAGAGTAAGTGCAGGCTCGCAGCAGGATAGTTCAGAGGGCCTCCTTCTTTTGAGTGCAAGGTCTGGTAAAAAGGAGAAAACGCATTTTGGGATATCCGGTGGACTCGACAAGTCTAAAGGAAAGGAGCCAAAGGCTACACTGCAGAGAGGGGAGGACACCCTGGCTCCGAAGAGTCAAGTCAACAGGGAACCGCTGGAGGCGACCAAAGTCATATTTGATCTGCTGAAAGAAATATCTGGTTTGTTTTACTGTTTTAAAGTCACTTTCTATTGTCCTGTGTACTTCACTCATTATTTTTAAAGTACACTGTAGTTTTTTATATTGATTTATATCTCTCTAAAGACTAGGCAGACAGCTGCTTTGGTTCGTTTCAGCACAAGAAGAAAATTAACCTATAGAAACTGGAAACTTGCCTGAGAAAGTTAATCCTTTGTAGTGAATATTTGGTCTGTGTGAACTGTCATGTAGTAATTTGAGGTGAGAGCACGGCTTGTTTTTATAAGCCCAGGGGTGGTGCGTTCATACTCTCACACAATGAAGGGCTGACTGCTGGCAGCCAAGCCACATTATATTCACAAACAATGTTCTTCAAAATAAAAATCTTTTTGCATTCAGAGTGCAGATTAAAAATCGTGCAGGTCACAAGATATCTCAAATGATCTTCGTACAAAAGATGCAGCCTTGATGTTCATTGTGATGAATTAACAACCTCAGGCAAACTTCACAACTGTGGAAAGTCTTTTTTTTCTGTACTGAAATAAACTGCAACAAGCCCAGAGGTAGAAAATTGACTGTTTATATGCTTTATAATAAGAGCTGTGGTAATGTAGAACATCTATTCATCAATACCTTTACTTACATTGAATTACATTGTATTTTTTACAATTTGACACTCTGAGAGACACTTTGAGAGAATTAACAAGCCAATTTTATTTTTATACCTTAAACTCACAAATTACAATTTTGCCTCAGGGCTTTACAGTCCTGTTGTACAGACTGAACGCCCCTCTGTGCACCTACAGCTTGATGAGGCTTCCTTCAGCTTGAGTTTTGATTCTTTTAGCTTGCACATTACAACCTCAGCCACCTTAATTAACTACCAAAGTTGCACCAAATGGGGAAATGCACATATTTGGGTCTTTGGTAGTGAACATAGCGTAGTATCGAGTGAGCTGATGTTGGTATGTTGGTATGTTGGTTGGTACTTGGATGTTTTTCTGCCCTTTAGTGGCAAGTTCCAACAAGCTAAAACATGCCAAACACTGCTATTTTAATGTGTTAAGACAAAGCTACCACTCTTCTTGTCTTTACAGGAAACTCCATCATCATAAATATAATTGATTCTGTTTTGAAACCGGTTATGCCCATCTTGAAAAAGTAAGTGTGGTGCCCCCACAGGTCAAACATTTGTTATATCCCGATCTGTGAATGACTCATGATTTTTCATATTCCTCTGCAGGAAAGTGAGCTCTTTCCTAAACAGGGTGAACCCAACAGAGGCGCAGATGGCTGCACATATCGACAGTCTGCGTAACAAACAGTGGCCAGAATCTCCACCAGCAACACCTTCTCCTGCTCGTACCGATGAGGAGAAGGACGAGACCAGGAAACAAGCACATGAACTTATCATTGCCACATGTACGTGATGCGTTTCTGCAGTACAGCAGTTGATTTTGGCAGTGAATAAGCTATCCAAAGTTGATTTTTTTTGTTTTTTGTTTTTTTTGTTTGTTTGTTCTCGCTATAGATTCAAATAGACTGCTCCCGAAGAAGGCAGACTTGGAGTCGGTTTTCAGTCTTTTCCAGGACAGAGAGGAAAACAAAACCCTGGTCTATGTGAGTATCAATACTTCCTTTTTGAGCACACCTCATTTATTGTATCCGATTCTCATCTTCCACTATATATTTCACACAAATCTTGTTCTTTCTCCTGCCTCCACTCTCATAACAGATGCTCCTGTCATTCCTATTAAGAGAATTTCTTCCCAGTGAGTCTTCGCTAAATGTGAGTGCTGCTGCTCTTCAAAAAGGGACCAACTCCACCAATTGATCTGTAATCTGCTGTTTTTTACCTGTGCTGAAGTTTTTAAAGTATCCGATTATTTATTAATCATCTTAAAATGCCTTAAAACATTTGTGACCACTTGTGATAGCCTTTTCTGACTGTTTTTACCTCAAAACTACTCAGAATATTTTGTATTCTGAACTGCTTTTGAACATCTTCACGTATGAGTTCATTTAATTGTGACTTATATGAAATCAGAAACATTCTTTGTGAGAGCCAACTTTGAATACTGTACTTTTATTGTTGACCTCAAGAGAAGAAAGTGGCCTATGTTATATTTATAGACTGGATTTCACTCTTCACAATTTAATATAAAATTATTTTCAAAAATGTTTTCACCTCGAGCACCTCTGTATGGTTTAAAATCACCTAAATGTGTCAACATGATGCCAGTATCACTGTCAGTGGAAACTTGAAATTATGCAAATGTGAATTATTCCAAATAAAATATTTTAATAAAGGATATCTCCGTCTTTATGTGTTTACGTTAAAATTAGACTGTAACTGCAGTAAATGTGAGCTCTAAATTGGTTTCTGATGCCAGCAGCACATTTTCTTTGAAGCAAAACCTGAGTAAAAGATGATTCATGCAGTTTAAATGGGTTAATCCTCTAAGGGAAATCGCATTAGTGAAGTGTGAGGTGTATGAAAATAATTACGGTTATAAATTCACTGGATTAAAATAACTTGTTAACATGCAGTCACCTTCATTTTTTTTTTCCCCAGTTAGCTGCTATCGCATACATTTGGAGGATACAAACATTTTTTTTAGATTTTGAACCACATGTTTGATACAATAACTGTTTGGTCTCAAAAATGAGGCTGATTCAGATTAAAAGCTGGGAAATGCTTTGCTTTTCAGTTCTAAAAAAAAAACCCTTATGTTTCAAAATGCTGTCGTTTATATTCATGCATTTTCATTATGAAAACATAATTAATTACAGGATTATTATTACATCGACATTCACACTGCATTGAAACATAGGAAACGTACCACTTTGTTAGGTACACCTGTTCAACTCGTTCATTCGTTAATGCAGATATCTAATCAGCCAATCGCATGGCAGCAACTCAGTGCTTTTAGGCATATAGACATGGTCAAGATGACCTGTGAAAGTTCAAACAGAGCATCAGAAAGAAAGGTGATTTAAGTGACTTTGAATGTGATATGGTTGTTGGTGCCAGACAGTCTGGGTATTTCTAAAACTGCTGATCTACCGGGATTTTCCTGCACAAACATCTCTAGGGTTTAAAGAGAATGATCCGAAAAAGAGAAAATATCCAGTGAGCTGCAGTTCTTTGGCTGAAAATGCCTTGTTGATGTCAGAGGTCAGAGGAGAATGGCCAGACTGCTTTAAACTGATAGGAAGGCAACAGTAAGTCATGATAATCGCTTGTTCCATCGCTTTATGACCACAGTGTACTGATTTTCTGATGGCTGCTTCCAGCAGGATAACGTACCATGTCACAAAGCTCAAATCAGCTCAAAGTGGTTTCAAATGGCCTCCACAGTCACCAGATCTCAGTCCAACAGAGCACCTTTGGGATGTGGTGGAACGAGAGATCCACATCATGGATGTGCAGGTGACAAACTTGCAGCAGCTGTGTGATGCCATCATGTCAATATGGACCAAAAGATGTTTCCAGCATCTTGCTGAATCTATGCCATGAAAAATGAAAGCAGTTCTGAAGGCAAAAGGGGGTCCAACTCGGTACTAGCAAGGTGTCCCTAATAAAGTGGCAGGTTAGTTTATTTCTCCACAGATATACAGTTACCAAAGTAGTCAAAACCACCTTTTTTTCAGTCCCTGCTACAGTAGGTAATATCTGGACCATATTTTGCCATGTTGACAGTCACTCAGACAGTGACCCATGAAATGGAAACAATACCATCCATGCTGGTCATCATGGCTGGTAACAGGCTTTCCAAAATATCCGGCTTTTAGTATCATCACGGAGTCTGTCCAGCTGCAATGGAACTGCAGTTCCTCGGTTCCTCTGATAAAGATCTAGTGATGGGATGGAAACCTCCAGAAAAGCTGTTGAATGTCAGTGGTGAACAGCAAAAACAACTGTTCAGTGAATCTATCTTTAATTACCTCATAAATAATGTTTTGGTTGCATTCAACATTATTCTTCTGAAATGAATAATTAATTAACCAGCAAATAAAGGTGTTAATTAAATTTATTGAGATTAAAAAAAAGTACAATATTCCTCAACGGCTGAAACTCACTTAAGCAAACAAAACACTTAAGTAAAGTATGTAAAAACTGTATTTATAAGTAATACTTGAGTAAAACGCTTTTACATGTCACACCACCTAGTGCCCGATGTGCAATAAACTCTGCTGAAGCGTCCTTGAGCAAGGCCCTCTGTCCGGGTTCCCCAGCTATTGCAACTGCTCCTCCCGTCCAGCAGGTGGCAGCGCCGTGATTAGCAGCAGCAAACAGCTCACTGTGTTCAGTAATCCAAGATGTCTGCGCCCTGAAGGATGCGGCTGACGGCGTGAAGGTACAGGACGAGGGACAGGTAAGATAACACGGAGGGTTGTGTCGTTTGGTTTGGGTTTAACACGTTTGACCTGTTAATAAGGTCTGTGTAGCAGCTGAGAGAGACGGTGTTTGACAGGTGCCTGTAGGTTTCTTTTTGCTGTGCCTGTGCTCACAAAGTGCTGCTGCTGCTGCTGCTGCTGCTCTGCGTCACGTTCATTTCAGGCTTATCGGGGTTATACCTGCTCTTCATCGCGTTGTTTGACAAAATAAACACTCGTGAAAGTGATGGAGTCTAAAGCAAAAGCTTCGCGTTTAAAGTCGAAGTCCGAGCTGATACTAAAGCATCTGCTCATTTTAACATCTGTGGACACATCAGCTGTCAAAACTGTAAATCAGTGAGAGCCATTTGTTTCTGTTACGTATTTTTAACTGCCTTTTATTAAGCCTGCAAATTGAATTTAAATAAAAGCCTGAATAATAACTGTTGCAAAGTGGTGAAACAAGTATTTAGACCCTTTACTCCCGTAAAAATCTTAATCTTACTTATGTTTCTTTCGGCTGCTCCCTTATTTCCCAAGGGGTCGCCAGAGCAATGGATCCACACATTTAATAAGGCACAGTTTTTACGCCGGATGCCCTTCCTCACCTGCTCTTCCATTTATCCGGGCTTGCGACCAGGTGTCGTGCCGATATTTACCAAAAAAAAAAAAAAAGAAAGAAAGAAAAGATGGCCGATATTTAAACTGTTGGAAACGACTTGCTGACCTATAATCTGTCAAACATAATTCAAACATATCTCTCATGCATGATATCGAGTCATTTTGAGCCAGAAAGAACATTCCTGTCACAAAGCAGAAGCTGCAGTCCGTTTTTGGCAAACTGACTTTTATATATCCTTTATTTATCCAGGTAAAGAGTGTCATTAAGATTAAAAATGTCCTTTTAAAGAGAGCTCTGACCAAGAGGGTAGCAGAAACTGCAATAAATATAACATAACACTTCTATAAAGATATCTTAAGTGGCCAAAAAGGACTGGATTGATTATAATGTAGAACACAGAGTAGGTACTAATGAAGCAGAGTCATAAGGATACTTGCAAAACAAGTCATTTCTTTATTTTATATATAACTTCTTCATAAATCCTGGTGACTACAGCCTATTTACCAATATAAGAAAAGATATTAGACATAAAAAAAAAAAAATTAAAAAAAACAACTTAGAAATACCAGCAATCAGTTTTTGGCAGACGATCAATTTTTGGCACAACACTGGCACTAGGAGTACACTAGCTTGTGGCCCCCTGAGGCTGGGTTTGTGTGTCTTCCTGGTCTCGAATTGGGGATCTTTTGCATGTAAGGCTACATCATGGAGCCATAAAAGTCTTAATCTTACTTAATTAATATTTAAAAAAGGTTTTAGAATGAAAATGTACCTAAAGGAATGCACCTATGCAGGATCATGTACATTATATTATTGGATCATAATTATTGATTCATTAATGTGTATTTCACTTTAATGTTGCAGCCAAAGATGATTGTAATTACCTAAATACTGCTGGGTAGCTTTATCTATAACAATGACGCATTGTGTATATGTAGATTTGTATTTTAAAATCTGCAGAATAAGAAGAGGCTTTGAAATAAATGGACTGGAGTACAAAGTTCATCCAAAATGTAATGCAGTAAAAGTAGAAAGTAACGTCACATAGAAATGCTTAAATAAAGTATAAGTACATTAAAACTGTACTTCAGTAAAGTCACATTTCACCACTGGTCCTATCCAGGTTATCATCCCACAGCACAGAATTGGGGATTGTAAGATTAAAGGCACCATTATA
>VUQI01047184.1:67141-79924 GCA_015106735.1 Paratilapia polleni | reverse complement strand
CAGTGTCCCTAGAGGCAAAAGTAATGCCATCCAGGTTAAGTATATGGTTAGATGTCATATTTCTAAGACTTTTAGGGCCAAGTACAATAACCTCAGTTTTATCTGATATTTAGAAGTAGGAGATTGGAGTTCATCCAGGCCTTTATATCTTTAGGACATGCCTGTAGTTTAGGAAATTGGTGTTTGTCATCTGGCTTCATGGATAAATACAGCTGGGTATCATCTGCATAGCAATGAAAATATATGCTGTTTTCTAACCAACTGCAAACACGTAAACATTTGATATTCCTCACACTACAGTAACACTCATATTTTCATATTAGTCAGATATAATTACAAATAAGAAACTGAACCTACAGTACCAAGATATTATGTTGTGTATTATGCATATGCCAAACCTGAAAACAAAAATGTGCCACAGTTTTCTTACAAGCAGTAGCACTGACTATTGAATCTTCATTTGGTAAATGGACTGGTACTTATATAGCGCTTTTCTACTCAGTTTCTGTGTACTCAAAGCGCTTTAACTACATGCCACATTCACCCAGTCACACATACATTCATACAGCACTTTTATCTACACTTAAGTGCTAAGTACTAACATTCACACACACTCACACTCCGCTGAATGCATCGGGAGCAACGTGGGGTTCAGTATCTTGCCCAAGGATACTTCGGCATGCAGACTAGGGGAGCCAGGGATCGAACCACTGACCTTCCGATTAGTAGACGACTCGCTCTACCTCCTGAGCCACAGCCGCCACAATTTATAAAACATGTTTATTTTAAAACCTTATATGTGAAATGTAATGTATTTTTATGTAATATAAACCTTTTCTGGTAGTACTTTATAATAACTACACACTATTAAGCATTAGTAAGGCATTAATAAATGCTCAATTCACCATTTATAAAGCGTTACTCCTCCTTAGTAAGTATGGTTTATTCTTGATTAATAAACTTATATATAACGTGTTCATGCTATCATATAGAAAGTCTAAGTAAGTCAGTAATGTATTTAGATGCACATTTATACATATAATGAAAAAGATATGAGCTCATTGTTTGTGAGTGTATTAATAGAGGTTTTATAAATACTTATTTCATATTGTAATTCATGGTTAATTCAGGCAGTTACTAGTTGTTAGTGAAGTATTTTGTGTGACTGTTTTTGCTTTATAAAGCATTTATAAATGAAACTGAAAGGTCAGCAGGACCTAAAGACTCAAAGAAGTCTCAGCTGTCTTCACAGCAGAAAAATGACACAGTAAAAGCACAAAGAGATACAGAACATAAAAATATTTAATGCAAGATCCAAACACAACCCACCTGAGGTTCACAGAATACTGAAATGTATGTAGGACCAGAGTCTAAGCTTGTAGGAAGAGTTTAAGAGAGACAGAGACACACTGAGCAGCTGGAGCCACAGGGTACTTTAACTTAAATATACTGAAGCTTCTTCATTTAAAATAAAATTAATAAGTTTATCACAAAACAAGAGTGAATATTTCACAGAGCTTCACAAACAAGTGTAAACGCCATAAAAAAAAGTGTCCATCATATTAAAGTGTTAATACAGGAAAATGTCTCTGGGATGTTTCAGAATTTGTAATTTCTTTAGTTTGTTCCTCAGGTTCAACTTTCCTCTGGTTTGCAGTCAGTTAGCTTTAGTCAGATAAGTCAGCATCCAGTCAGGTTCAGTTCCAAAGTGCTCCTGAATAAAACGAAATAGTCAGGGTGTCTGGTGCTGTGCTTTCACACAGGAGAACTCAGCTGAAATGAAAGAAGTAGTGGATGGTCTCCTCCTCTGGCACACTGAAAAGTCAGAGCAGCTCCTCGGGGTAAGGAGGTGATCAGGTTCCGGGGTAGCTCTCCTTCATCAAGGAGAATCCCAAATCAAATGTCATTTCCTTGGAATCTCAAAACTCCCAGTCTGTAAAACAGGAATGTTACTGCATTAAATCAATAAATACTAGTATTTAATGGTTATAATGAATATAAAATCAGAACTCTCAAAATATTGCTACAACGCTATTTTTGGTACAGCAATTCTTGCACATTATTCTACCTTTTTATTTAATCAGCACATCATCATACATCAATTGGTGACTCTAGGGTTATAATTTTAAATGCACATGTGCAGCAGTCATATTAAACATACCATCATTATTATTAGCACTGATGGTGCATTGCAAGGCAGCTGCTGCAGCTGTACATGGTGTAACATTAACACAGGACTAAAGTAACCTAGCATGAAAAGGAAACAAAGCTACGATTCATATTTAAAATTTCAATTTATTGGCAGAAATAAATTACATTAACTAAAGGTTTAAAACAACCCATAACAGCAGCAAATAAAATGTAAAGTCAAGTTAACCTCTCAACAGGGGAAAATAGAGGCTAATGCATCAACACAACACGGCTACGAGGCTAGTTTGCCGCGCTAGCTTAACTCAGCTAAACTCACCAAGACACATTTCCAGCGCAGTTGCTCCTGACAGACACGTTCCTGAATCTCCTCTTTCAGCCTGCACAGGTATTGTCTCATGCTACAGTTATCCCCAACCAACACCATCTGTTTAACTGAATGAGCTTCTAACTCAGCAGCACTCAGTTTGACTTCTCTTACTAAGTCAAACAACTACCTACAGATGGGGTGGTTCAATTTCATTTATAAATGCTTAATAAGGCAAAAACAGCCCTCACTTTAGATGAGATTTTCTGTATTAATAGTAATCCAGCTTATTGCGATCAGGAAATGTTTGCAGTATAGACTATAACTTGTTAGCAGATAAATCAGTATGACTGTCACTGGGCTCATGTAAACTGTTGGCAAATACTAGTGGGAATATGTAGACTGTATTATGACTCCTAGAATAATGTCTGTGCTAAAATTTGGCCTTCAACATATTTAGTATGACCAAATTGCCAAAAATAAAAAAACATATAAAACAGTTTGCTTGTCGCACATTTGTAGCTGGCAGTTCGTCGACAGTCGACATTTCAGGCTCTGGTTGTGTGGGATACCCTTTAACATATTTTCCATCCCATCCTATGTCAATCAGCGGTACCCTTTGCTCTCACTGTGTTATTAACAATTATTTCAGTTGTCATTTACTATAAGTCCCTAAATTTCATTAAAAATCCATGGTCTCTGATTGTTGCTAGTTTTTTTTCTTCACAGCTTTTAAAAATAGCAATCTGTAATGTCCATGTAAGGGTGAAATTTTAATTCTAGATTACTACTGTTGGGCTAAATTTAATACAAACAAAAAAAAATTGCTAATCAATAATTACATATTTGACATCTGCTAAGCTTCAGACATTGTAATATAATTTAAAAAGAGTTTGGCACTAACTTTCTTTTCACACAGGAACTATGTGAGCCTTTACAAGGGAACACATTATGTCACTGTCATCACACACACAGGAGCCCTGACTCACTTGATCTTGCTGTGCTCAGGTCACAGACTTAAGATCTTTTTCTTGGCATAATAAAGAACTATGCAGCTATTTGCCAAACACAGAGACAACAATAGCTTGCTGTGATTAATTTCTCTCACTTTCTTACTTTCATACACCTATACAGTCCAATTGTGTCTCACTCACCTCACGTCTCTGCTTGTTGGTTTCTTTTAATACTAAATGCTTAGACAAAACATGTACCATACAAATATACACACGTTCTTGCTCTAACTTCAGCACCACTGAGACACTGCACTGTTTTGTTCTGTTTCTGTGCTAAAAGTTAATTGGCCCACTGGCAAAATGGCCTGCAGTAACCTTGACAACGCTGACCTGCTGAGAGACAGATCAGAGCTCAGAGAAATGCCTTACGTATACACAGGCAACATACACAAGGCATGTACGCAGACAACCTCGAAGACACACGTTGTATGAGGCTGCGCTGAACATGCATAACGCAGTGTTTAATATCGAGACACTTCCGCAATGCACATACACAGCAATGCATATTCAGTAGTGCATGTGTGTTCATAGAGCCACTCACTCCCTGCAGCATGCACACACACCTTTTCAGCATTCCCCTTCTTCTGTCCAATCTGCTAATTTGCCGTGTATTATTTATGGGTGCTGAGGTGCTCCCAAGATGCTTATAAAGGCAAAATGACACAGTCAGCTTAGTTATTCACACCTCTTTCTCTCTCCTTTCTTCCTTCCATTCCTCCATCACTTTCTCCCACTCCTCACCTCTTTCTGGACTCCTCTGCTCCCTTCAATGTTTCCTTCCACCCTTCACTGTTGCCTTCATCCTTCACCTTTTTTTCACCTGTCACCCATTTTTCTTCCATCACCTGCCAGATTTATACCCCTCTCTTCTCTTTGCTTCAAGTTGCCTCCTGTCACTTGTCTCTTCTCTTTTTGTGGTTTCTTCTTCCTTTTAGTCTACCTAACAACCCATCGTCTTCAAAGTAAGCCCATCTGTCTTTCTATGTAGTCAATTTAGCCATTCAGTAAAGAGACCATCAGAGATTATAGATTCATCCACATTTTTTGTCCCATACAGTACTTATATTCTGTTCCATCATCAACCATTTATAAATATGCATGATGATTTACTTTCACTCAGCCATTTAATAGATTCAATAAGGAGATTAACCATTTATCCTATAATTTTAGTACTTGATATACCTTGCAGATAAGCTCGAAGGAGCATATCGAGTCATATTTTTGGACAACTGTCTAGGATTAAGAGGATCTCTAACAGCCTTATGCTGAATGAACAGTTTCCCGAAGACGAAATCCATTTAGTTAAGGCACTTTGTTCATTCTGAAAATGAGGATCTTCGCCTTAATACTCCACCCTCATTATTCTTAAAAGCCATTTTTCTCTGCAGATTCTTTTTTACTTTTCATTTGTTTATTTATTTTCCAGCTTATTATTTTAATGCCAGTGTATAACATAGCAGTTCACAGTGATTATTCTGCTTAGAAGTCAGTTCCATCCATCCATCCATCCATTTTCTTCTCCTTATCCAGTTCAGTGTTGCAGTTGAGCTGGAGCCTATCCCAGCTGTCATTGGGCGAGAGGCGGGGTATAACCTGGACAGATCACCGATCTGCTGCGGGGCTAACACATAGAGACAGACAACCATTCACACTCACATTCACACTTACAGCCAATTTAGAATCACCAATTAACTCAACCCCATGCATGTCTTTGGACTGTGGGAGGAAGCCAGAGTACTTAGAGAGAACCCACGCAGACACGAGGGGAACATCCAACCTCCGCAAGGAAAGGCCCCAGCTGGCCGGTGGATTCAAACCCACCCTCTTGCTGTGGTGTGATGGTGCTAACCACCAAACCACCATGGGCGCATAGTTATGTATACATTTGTTTTGGCTTTTTGTTTAAGCTTAATGAAAAAGACAATATCATTGGATCAAATTGGCAATTTTCTCTGGAGTATTTGATAATTATTGATAAGCACACCTGACCAGGTTAACCCCCTTCCCAATGATGGAAAAATTAACCCATTAACATTTGAGTGAACCCTAACATTCAATGACAGTTATGGTCAACAATGCATTAGTTCCCTGTTACCAATATAGTGTATTATTCTATTTTGTCAAAGATTATAATCACGTTAACTCTGTGATATCTTCAGTAGATGAAATAGCATCTGCTTGATGTGAGTAGATAAAATATTCCTGCCCCTCTGGTAAAACTCACTTTTTGTAATTATCATGTTTTAATTTTAATTGAAGGATTACAAGTCCTCTGTGAGTTGAAAAAATATCCTCACCCTCTTTGCCTTTCAGAGTGCACTGAAGAAGCCAAGAATAACAGCACTTGATAAAGAGTGAAATCATCTCTACAAAGACAGCTGTTGTTATATTACTAATGGAAATAACTGAATACTGTTAAAACTATTTGACTTACCTATATTTAGTGATTTTTTAAAAATAAGAACAAACCAAAGCCCCCAATCTGGCTCATGATTAGGTTTAGTGTTATATGTTATATGAATTGGTGGTTGATAGTGATCAAATTGTGGTTTGGTCAAGATTGCTTAGAGTTTAAACAGTTTGGCATTGTTCTCTCTATACTAATGTAGGATCTTGTCTTTCTTTAATTTATCTAGCCCCAATCCCTTCATCTATTGCACTTACAGTCTGTTTCTATCTTTCCTCACCAGCCTGTTAATCCGTCCTCTTCTCCCTCCATTTATCTTTCCTGCCTGCGTCCATTCTAATGTCCTCTCTTGATCCTTTGCTGCTCTAACTTTTATTAGCTCCATAAATGTCCCTAAGAGCCTGCAATATCGCTTTGCTAAAGCACTAGAAGAAAAGGAAGAACTAACAAGAAAAAAGAGAAAGAGGCAGAGCAGTGATATTGCTTAGTCCCGCGGATGACAATTCAAATAAGAAAATGTATTAAAACAAAATGGCGTCAGGGACATTAAAGTGAATTATCCAATAACAAATGACCATGTGTGCGCCCTGCTGCCTTAACCTCTACAACTATTTTTTTTTTCTTTTCCCAATAGTAACTCATCTAAATTTGCTGGACGTCTTATGGGCATGGGGCCAGAAAAGCTTTTATATCCATAAAGGCCTATGGATCACAGAGAATTGCATTAAGCTGTCCAATTTAATTACAGTATCGACAAAACATAATAGATACTTACAGCTGTACGGAGAGCGATGGATATAGGAAGGGAAAGAACAGAGGGGAGAGAGTGAGAGAAACGAAAAGTGCAGACAATGTCCATTTATAATGCTGATGCAGTGTATGTATCAAAGGAGGCGTTTGAGGAATGTGTACATGTGTGTGTGTCTATGTAGGTGTGTGTCTCTAACGAAGGATTTGCAAGGGCCCCTGAGAGCTTTTGAGAACGCTTAGTTTGATTTAGATGCTACAGCTCCCCGAAGGCTGGTTCTCCTACAAATGTGCCCACGAACACACAAGCACAAACACACTTTACAGTCTAAACATACACCCACACATAATTATACACCGTGTCACTCACTCACCTGTCCACACACACACACACACACATACAAACACACATATCCACGTGCTTACTTAGATCCATGTAATGGAGCAAGTAAGAAGAGTGGCTGTGCTGTCCCATAGCAGCCAGCCTGTGCTGTCAGCCTCCCATCCATCCACTATGATCAATAGATGGGGGCAATATTTTTATTCATAAAGGGCCCACTTAATTAAATCACTGGGAGTGGAGTCGGTGGCGGTGGGGGGGGGTTGAATAGGGGAGGAGGGATGGGCAAGGGCACCGAGTCAAAAGACTGATGAAGAATTACAAAGAATCGAAGGAGAAAGGCAAAAAGGAGAGAGGCATGGAACGAAAAACCATTTAGTGTTCTCCATTTATAGAATGCCAGAGTACCGGGGACAGATTTTATGGTCATATGTGTCTGATAGGAAGTGGTTTTATTTATCTTTGCAGCAACATTTCCCAGTTGCCTAATACTGACATTTATTCTATTATGTAAATACAAAGCTTTCAGGGAACACTTGCTATCTAGAAGAAATGTACACTACGGATAGTTTTGCAATTTTGGAAAATATGATTAATATATTTTTTGCCAAGAGCTAGACAAGAACAACTGTCATATCGGTCTAAAGTGCGTAGCCAGTTTGTTGAAGACAGAGAAACAGAAAAGGAAACAGAAAAGGAAAATGAAGAACCTGCAAACTTGATAGAAAAAATGAAAACAGATCAGTTAATTCCATTCACCATAATCATTTTGTATCCTAAATTAGCTACACAGCTTGACAATGAGAAAATTCATTTCAGTTTATTTTAAGACTTTGAAATATGAAAAAAAAAAAAAAGACTCCACCATGCATTCCCATACTGCAGTCCTGCTGTCTGCAACACACTGCCAGGATGTTAGATAATATATCCCCCCTGTTTGTTGCTGCATGTCAGAATCATTCAACTAAAGTCGCCTGGCAGCTAAGACTTGAAGACCGTGGTTATAATGGGTCTTGGGTCCAAATTTGAATGCACACAGATATATGTCTCTGACGTTGCCAATATATAGCATTTATAGCCAGTAAGTTTTACCAGCATACAAGATGGTTACAAAAAAGTTGCTTTTAACCTCACCCAATAAGTTAATGGTATGAGTATCATATATGGAGCCTGAATTTGAGCTATATCCACTCCAATGCCACTTTACAGCAACATATGCAATGTGACATAAAGTAAAGGAAAATATTGACCATTTAATATTATAACATGGTCTGAAGGACTATCCAGGGCATTGAAACCTTAGCATATTTGTATCGTGACATAAATGCACCACTTAACAGTAAGTTAAAATGGTATAAAGGACAGCTTAGTAATTCAAATGGTTATAGATATCACAAGATATTAAATCACATATGCGGTAAAAGCAGTAAGCACTGGAATACCTGCTGCATGACTTTGGTCTTACCCTACAGTAGAGTGCCTTAAAAAACAAGGAGAATATGAGCTAGCCAGCAGTCGATATTTATTACTCTCTTTATGGAACAATATTAAATGCAGTTACAGCCCCCAAGGGAGAGAAAAAGAGACAGAGAGAGAGAAAGTGATACAGCAGGAAGAGGTGAAAAAAGAAAGTGAGAGAAGAGGAAGAACCAAAGGGTGAAGAGAAGTGAGAGGCTTGTACTAACCATTGAAGGTCTCAGGTTTCAAAAAATAAATTGTACCACCTCTGTCTTTCTACTCTCTTCTTTTCTTCCTCTCCTGCAATTTTCTGCCTATTCTTCCCCTATCTCTTTTTCATCCTTCCCCTGGAGCCAAGCCAAGGGTCAGTCCTCTTTCTTTTTTCCACTACAGTCACTCTTCTTTTAATAAAAGACACACACAGATGCATATACATTGCTGCCCATCCACTCTCACTTGCCTGCTGTTTCTTTCACACAGAGGCTCACAAATTCTACCTGACACACCTTTGCTGCCCACCTTGTCATCTCTGTCTAACTAAGACCTCCTGTGATGCCATCTGACACAAAGCCATGTGAAATCAAACAGGTCTGTTTTCACTCCTGTGTTATAGGTCAATAGTTCAGGGCTGGGTGGCCCTGGCTCATATCTGGACGAGCCTGAGGGTGGATCCATCTAATATCTGGTGTCTTCTGTTACACAGAACAGTACAGGGGGAGATAGCTCAGGAGAAAAAAACGCTTTTGATTTTTGTGTATGAAAAAAAAAAGGAAAATGCATATGTGTGCTTTTGTGGTCTCATATCTGAATGTATCACTGTTGTGTATGCATGCACAATATCTGCGTGTCTAAAGGGTTAATACCAGTAATGTAGCCTGTCATGTGTATGTGTTTCTGTGTGCATTAAAGGGTTAAGAGTAATATCCGAAGTGGTAAAGGGTGACCTGGGAGTGTTATTATTCTTCTCACATGAATAATGGAACTTAATATGGGGGAGGTGATAGCTTGGAGCACACACACACACACACACACACACACACACACACACAAACACACATGCACGCACACAGTCACACTTCTAACCCAGAAGGATCTTGGTGTCATTCTCAATCCCTCCAGACTTTGAGGGGCCACAGAGAGTCACCATGCCTGGGGAGGAGAGGTTTTGGCTGGGAAATGCTAACCAAGAGTGGGGGGTCTGTGTGGTGAAAAGAAGGAGGTCTGGAAACGTTTGGTCAAAATTCAGTTATACAGTACTTAGAGAGCCATAGCAAACATGGAATGGACAATGGAAGACTATGTTTCTTCTTCTGCTGCTCTTTGTTGTTCCTCTTCTTTTTGTAGGCCATTCTCTTCTATGTCTTCTCCGCACCCACAGCTACTAAAGTTAGCATACTTGAACTTTTGTGAACTTTGTATTGTTTGTCTTATCTCTATCCAGTTCTTGAAATCCCTCAATTCCTCAAAGATATGCAGTTGTTTTCATAATCAGTATCACTATAATTTACAAAATTTGTCATCTTAATGGAACTGATGCATAATTCAAACAGCCATCCGTCTCTTTAATAGAATTCCTAGGAGATTAATCGCTCCCTCCCTCAAATGCTGTGGCATTGGAGGAGGACCAAAAAAAAAAAAAGGCTAAATCTAATAATTTAAATGTTGGACATCGGTGTACAAACCATCCCACTGTCCAAATGAGCGCAGTGTATGCTTTGGGTTTGTGAGTTTGTACCTTTGTAGCTAGTCAATCAGCAAGTGTCCTTTTCAAGGATCATGGGCCAATCTTCTGTTGGTGATATCCTTGTTCTACTCAAAGGTCAGCAGGTATGACTCACACTGAGATGAGAAGAGGACAACTGTCTACATGATGGAATAACACAGCTCTGGATCTTGAATGGGTTCAGATTTTAAGAATGCATTATTATAGCATCATGAGCTGTCAGTGCATAGAAAAGCTGCTTCATTACTGAAGATCTTAAAACTCTATTTTTAACTAGGTGTCTTACTATGAGTAATTGGGGTTCTACATGAATGCTCGATTTTGAGTTTGAATGATTTTGGATGTGTTAGTTTTTTTTTGTTTGTTTGTTTGTTTTTCTCTTCTTACTGGTTTGAAATAGGTGGGGGTAGAAAAATGCCTTGCCATATAAGCATGGGAATCACAGAGTAACATATTATATGCCGCTACTATGATAAACTGCCCATGTTAATGGTGGTGTCACAATGCTGAATTTCTGCAACACTCAATACACTGCAAGATGACCATCTATGATCTGCATAATATCTGTGTAATTGACAAATAAAAAGCACAATTGAAAGGCAATAGCATAAATTGTGTTTATTCACTGAATTGTGATGTCAGTTTGTGTGCATATGTGTATCATCATTATTCAATTTCAGTAAATAGTGTTTCTTTTTCACTACAACTTAGTTAACTCTCTTTTACTTTACTCTCATTCATTTGATAATCTCCTGCACAAGGAGTCATGAAATAGAGACTAGTTTGTCAAATTTGCGGGGGGATCCATTTAGAGTCTGCTTCTTTTGATAAAGATATTGATATGTAGCTATTCTGTGGATATTTTGTCCCAATCCAGATCGGGAAACATTCCAATCTGATGACTGTTGTTGGATTGCTTGCTTTTGTTTGCGGTGTTAAAATCTTTTAAATTTTTTTTTAAAGATTTTTTTCAGTATGTTAAGCTTATACTAAATAACATATTTTAACATTTAAGCTTTGAATTATTCCCTAAATTACATTATAGGCATAGGTTTTTCAGTCAAAGCATTTACTTTTTTAATATTTTTGTGTCATGCCAGTGACCTATTCAGATTTTAGTTTGTGCAAGCACAGCTCTTAACCCTGCAGCATACATAGTTCCTCCCTTTGTTTCCCCATAAGTAGCTTTGTGGTTGTTAAAATCATATTGTTCCTCATTGGCAGTATTGGAATTGTGAGGATTTGAAGCCCAGCATTTTTGTAATGACAGACTCACCAATTGGACACTGTTATGAGGTTAATTGGCTTTAGATGTTCTTCCTCTATATGCTCCTTGCAAGATCATCCACTACGACTGATTTGGCAGTGGGTCAGTGATGGTCTGGGGAAGCATATCCTTGGATGGTCACACAGACTTCCACTTGCTAGCCAAAGGTACACTGAAAGCTGTTAGAAACCAGGATGAAATCCTCAGACCCATTGTGAGACCTTACGCTGGTGCAGTGGGCCCTGGGTTCCTCCTAGTGCAGGACAGTGCCTGGCATCATGTTGCCAGAGTGTCTAGGGAGTTCCTGGAAGATGAAGGCATTGATGCCACTGACTGGCCCTCACATTCCCCAGACCTGAATCCAACCTCTAGAACCTCTGCAACTGTTATGTATCGGTGCATCTGACACTGCCAAATAGTGCCACAGACTATCCAGTGATCCACTGATGCCCTTATCCAGGTCTGAGAGGAGATGCCCCAGGACACCATCACCATCATCAGGAGCATGCCCAGATGATGTAAGGAGTGCATAAAATCATGTGGGGGCCAAACACACTACTGAACCATATTATGACACAAGTTGGATGAGCCTGTGATTTCAATTTTTAACTTTGACTTTTGGTGTGATTTTGAATCCAGCCCTGCTGATTTTTCATGGTTTCCAGCGACTGTTGTTACATCATTGTGTTCTCAACAAACTGTGCAATGTATGTCAGTAAAGATTGTCAGCTTGAATATTTCATTCATCGAGATCTGATGTGTTCCCTTATTTTTTTTGAGCAGTGTAAAAAAAAAAAAAGACATTAAAAAGATCATCCCTTTTGCAGAACACAAATTGAATCCTGATGAACTTGCTAACATAAGATGTCATATTTTTCTTTTCTCTAATAAAATGTTGATGAGTTGTCCATCTTTTGTTTCCACCTCCCAGAATGTCACCAAAGCAGTGGTGCTTCTGGATGTAGCTTGGCTATAAAAAGGCCAACCCTAAAACAATTTTCACAGACAGATAACCAGAAATCACCCATATGATGAAAACTTCATTCAAAGTCTCGTGACATATGAGTTTTATTATTTGGGCTTAAACTGTGGACTGCTGGAGCTGGTGTCAGTCACTCAGCTGGAGTCATAAAGGCCGATGGAGAGACACACAGTCTCATAATGGCTTTTATTTGACTTGGATGGTTTTCCTTCTGTTAGAAGAAATAACAAATAAATATCATGGTGGATAAACAAAACAATAAAACATTTATTAGCCATGGAACTCATCTGATATATGACTTTTTAATGCTTTTTCCTCCTTTATCTTGTTCTCATTCTCCTGCTTTTTTTTTTTTTTTTTAATTTTTTTTTTTTTTTTTACCACCCAGATA
>VUQI01047184.1:40457-67121 GCA_015106735.1 Paratilapia polleni | reverse complement strand
TTAAATTTTTTTACATTTTTTTGTTTTTTTTTTTTTTTTTTAAATTGTTCTCTGTCTGTCAGCAGCACACAGAGGGCAGGGCCATATGAGAGAAATGCAAATTATAGCGATAAACATGATGGATTTATGGATATTGTTAGATAGGTAGATGGATGGAGAGAATGATAGATACTAGAAAATGATAAAGAATGGGAATGTGCAAGAGAAAGCAAGAGTGATAACAGCTTTGCTGTTTCCTATTTGTTCTGTCAATGTTAGTATGGGAGCAACAAAGACAGAAAAAAAGAAGGAAACCTCCTTTTACTGAGAAAAAGAAAAAAAAAACATGGCTATACCCAAAAAGTGTCAAAACCTTCAAAACAAGAAGTGTAAACACAAGGAATATTTTCCGGCTGTGCTGCACATTAAAATATCATAATACCATTCCTGTCTGTCAAATGTATGCCTTTTTTTTTCTCCCTGCTCTTCGTTACCACAAGTGCTGAGCAAAATTGCACATAAAAGCACATATTTTCTTTGTCTAACGACTACACAATGCCAGGCACATACTTTTCTCATCAAGGCCTGCAGAGACAAAACAGGGAACGCTCATCTCTTGTCAAACAAAAGGAATGAGCCAGAAAACACAAGGCTGAAAGGGAAACATCCAAAACGGTGAAACCTTGTTAGTTTGAGGAAATGAGTTTTCTGTTTTCTGAGCACGGCTCGCCAATTAACATTCACAGCACTAATAAAAGTTGATTGGCTCTGGAATAATGCACAGCCAATTTTCTTCCTGTGTAGGCTACATGAATACAAGTGTGAGTGTAAATTAGATGGCTTAAGCATATACAGCATGTATGTGAGTGTGGCATTTTTCTTCCCAGATATGTGTGTGTGTGTTTTTGTGTGTGTCAATGTGTGGGCACGTGTGTGTTTTATTGTCTGTGTGAAAACTGACAAGTAAGGAGCAGTATTCCTTAACTGTGTGACAAGAAAACATTATCAATATGGTTGTCACATTCCTTTTTTTCCACAAAGAGCCTGGCCAGTTTTCTTGCTGAGCACTTGTCTGTGTGCATGCATTTGTGTTTAAATCAAATATAAAAGTCAAGAGGTGCGTTGCTCTTTTGTGCTGGTTTGTTGTGACTTTCTAAGTGTATACCTCCTATCTAACATTCATGGCCATTTATTAATGTGCCGTTGCTGATTGGCTTTGTGTAGTTTATGATTGTTCAACTCAGGCCTGACTTGCAGCAATATAAGGCGATCAGCTTGTGTAATATTTCATACCTTTCTTTTTGTCTCTTTAATTACACTGTGCTTGCTGGATCCTGATTACCTGCCAAGCCTCCCTCCCAACAAACAAGAATAATAGAGTTAAGGGTGTCGAGTCACATCAAAAATCATTTGGCTCCATTCAATACAGGAAGAAAAAGAAAATTGACAAGGGTGTTATATGTAATGCCATGTTTACTGTGTGTTGAGAGAATGAGGAGAAGAGCCATCCCTAAAGGGAGAAAAAATAAATAAATCGCTTAATGACGGTAATAAAATGTGTGTGTGCGTTCTTCTGCTTCTCAGAAAAGATATGATTGCTTCATTTTAATGCCAGAGCAATGAGGCACTTCCTTGCCACTGCCTCTCCATTAATCACACACACACATATGCACACACACACACACACACACACACACACTTTAAGGCAGCAGATGGACTCATGCCAGCCATATTTCTTATAGTTCCTTTTGTCTTTGAAGCTCTTTGGACCAAATTGTTCCACTGATCATAAATGTCATATCATCCTTTCTCTTTCTCTCGCTCTCTCTCTCTCTCTGTCTCCATGTCTTTCTCCTTCTGTGCCTTTGTTCTGTAATTGGCTATGTGTGTGTGTGTGTGTGTGTGTGTGTGTGTGTGTGTGTGCTTGTGTGTGGCTGTATGCGTTTGTGTGGCATAGATCAAATGGTTGTGGTTTTGTTTATCATTTGACTCTGTATATCTCTAAGTGGTCTGTATACCTCAACTAATGCCACTTCTGTCACTCTCTCTCTCTCTTTCTCCCCTTTTCCCTTTCTCCCTGTCTGTCTCTCTGTCTTTCTCTTTTCTCTCTCCAGAGACCTCAGTGAAAACCAGATTCAAGCGGTTCCGAGGAAGGCTTTTAGAGGAATCACTGGTGTCAAGAACCTGTAAGCACAATTACTTCCATTCTTTTCTTCTCCTCTCCACTACATATTACATATATATCTTATATTACTACATCGCTGTCTTTTCTGTGATATTAAGCATATTTGTAATTATTTGTTTTCAAAAAATGGTAATAAATACTTAAATACTTTTGGAGATTCTTTTAATACTTTCCTAAAGTCCACTTCTCAATCAGGCAGTATTACACATGAAACATGAACCATGCCTTTTTCATAAACATGGTTAACAGTGCCGTTGCCAAAAGGTTTGGATGCTCTGCAAAATGTAAATAAACTGCATCACCTCTTTTAACTGTTTGAGAATTGGCAAGACCAGGTGCTGCACTTCTGAAAGAAAAATGTTTTCCCATTCATGCTGGATTTTTAGCTACTCCACACTTCCGGACCTTCTTTTTCATATTTTCTGTTTATAATGTTTCAAATATTTCAAAACATGACAGTTCACAACTGTGGATGGGCCACTATTGCACTCTGACTGGTCTTGCTGAAATAAGCAAGACCTTTTCTTTAAAAGATGTTGTGTGGACAGTGACTTTTGATGCCAGTATACATCATTCAGCACAGATGTGCAACTTACCCATGCCATGTGCTCTAATGCACTCCCATACCATCGGGGACACAGGCTTTTGAACTGTGTGCTGATAATAAGCCAGATTTTCCCTTCACTTTAGCCTCGAGAATGCATATCTCCAAAAAGAAATTCAGTTTTTACGGGTCAGACCACAGGACGGTTTTCCACTTCACCTAGATTTTAAACTTTTATTTGGTGATGCATTAACAAACTGCGTTTGCTGACAACGGTTTTTGATATTCAGTTTCACTACAGAATTAGTGAAACTAAATACCAAGTCTGTTTTCAGTGGAGTTCCAACTGAAGGTCCAAGGACGCAGCCATTCAGTATTGTTTTTCACCTCTATTAAATGATATTTAATAGATGATAGGTGATATTTACCCTAGATGAAGAAACTCCCAATTTCGTTGCGTTGAGAAGTGCAATACAAATCCTTGCATTTTTTTTTTTACCTTTTAAACAGCATCCCAAACTTGTTTGAAAAAAGGGATTGTAAATCTAAGTGCTGTTTTTAAAAGAAATTACACTCCTAGATATTTCAGCTCCTGCCTCCTACTCCCTGCACCTCCTACTATGTATCATTCTTTCCATTGCTCGACCTCCTTCCTTCCATCTCCATCCTTTTTTCTTGCCTGATCCCATATTCCTTCTTTTCTTATTCTCCCTGTTAATTTTGTTAGTCTCCTTTACCACTCTTCCTGTCCAAAAAGGTTTTGTCCTCAAATCAAATGCTCAATATCCCCCTGTCAAATATTCATGATGTCCCAATCACCAATACTGAGATCAATACGCTGCCTAATCAATGCTTCTCATCAATAATGGCTGATCAGTACTGCCTCTAAACTACCAGACAGGCTCTTGTGGGGATGTCCTAAACCTGAGTGAATTTGGAAATGAGTAGAATAGAATAGAAATTTAGTTCTGTAGGGCAGTTTAGCTTTATGAAAAACAAGCAACAATGAAACTGGATGTTCCTCAGGAAATCGTTAGATTGGGTCAACAAATCTTCGCTGTGTAAACTGAAGTTTGCTGTCGTGTTTCATCACACGTCTGACATGACAGAGGAGAAGAAGAGAGGAAGAGACAGAAACACATGGCAGCACATAATAACTACAAGATATGAAGAGATAAAAACCCATCCTTTCCCGAGCCTTATTTCACTACCATAGATGCTGACTGACCGAAGAAACGAAAACTGTATTCCTGGGGTTAATGAGATGGAAAGAATTAAATATCAATAACCAGATGTTTTCTCAACATATTTCACTTGTGTAAAGAGTTCAGGTAAATTGGGTAAATGAAAAATATGGAAATGCCTCCAAAACACATTTTAACTTAGAAGTAATGAACATAATTGCTTCACTGATGCAAAGGTGGATCATATTTGATTGCTTGCCAATTGTATCTGTCATATTTATCCTCTGAACTACTGCAGATGAAGATTAGTGAAAACAGATCACCATTTGGTAATTATTTCATTTCATTCTTCTGATGACGGTCATATTATGGGCTCTAAAGCTCCACAACAGCTGCTAAATGGACCTTGAAGTGAGATTTATTTTCTCCACTGCAGTTGAAATTTCAAGAAAGAACTTAGAAGCTCTGTTTTAAGTCAACAGACAAGATGAAATTTAATAGAACAATTCCTGATGAAAACATTATCGAAAGCCCTAAAACAGCTACTAAATGAACCTTAATGGTAAGATTGTTTTATTAACCACAAACATGCTGTTTGATTAGATCATTTACAAGTGTTCCTAACTGACATTCAAACATTTGAAACCCACATTTCCAGTGATATCTGTATCAGGTGACTTCAGGTATCTGCTTACCTGTGCTTTTCACATGAGTGTTTTGTACATCAGGCTGATGTCTATGTGTGGGCTGTTATATTCATCAAAGCATTTCAACCCATGTGTAAAATTACAAATTAGTGAAGCTTGGAGAGCAGAGAGAATTACAAGTGTTTGAATTTCTTTTCAGTAGCTCTGTATAACAGGCCAAATATGAATCTGTCATCTCAAAATGGGAACTTTTGCGTCCTTGAATTAAGATCTAAATTATGTGCTTTTCGTACTTTTTCAATGGGCAATCTGTGAGTTGATTAATATGTATCTTGCCATAGATCAGTAATTCAAAGTTAGGCTACAGGCAAATGTGCTCCTCTGCTTAGTTTCCTCTCCCAAGTGTGATGTAAGTTCAATGTGGCCGCCAAAGTCCACAGGAGATTATTACTCTTAAGTTAAATGGGCCTGAAAGTGTCTGTACTCTGTGCTCTGTCTGCACTGTGTGTGTATGTGTTTGTGTGTGCATGTAAGTAAGTGAGTGTCAGTTCCCATGGCTGAGCTCCAAACCTTTGAGTTCAGGTTGGCCTCTGATCATCTAATCCACTCTCGCTTCTCAATCCAAGCTAAACGTTACACACCACCTTACCTCTTTCACCTTAGACTCACTCAAGTATTTCACAACCATTTGAAGTTCAGTGCCAGAAAGAAAACAGCTCCAGAGACTATCATCCCTTAGCTGTGACCTTGTGGGACCTTGCATTTTTATATTAATGTTTTTAAGCTGCACTTATCCACCAAAGATTTGCTGAGTGTCCAGGTTCTTTTTGGCAGTGCCCACTACACCTGAGTGCTCCCCAGTATGGCCACAATCTCCTACAGTGGTCCCACTGGAACATGTACAGCTGAAATTCATTATTTCCAGTTTCCAGAATTTACGAATTTACAGATCACACACACACACACACACACACACACACACACACACATACACACACACACAGTACACCTAACCTTTTGATTAAATTTTGTACACATATCAGATGTCACAGCTTTAAAGTGAAAACTATGAAACTCTGGCAAGCCAAAATTGGTACCGTCCACAGAGTGGAGCTTTTCCGAGAACCAGGCAAGTCCCTGGGGATCAGCATCGTCGGTGGCCGAGGGATGGGCAGCCGGCTGAGCAACGGAGAAGTGATGAGGGGCATTTTTATCAAGCACATCCTGGAGGACAGTCCCGCTGGACAGAACGGAACCCTGAAGACTGGAGACAGAATTGTAGAGGTAAAGGAGCTTCTCATGTCACAAAACAATCACATTTATGCTTTTTGTTTAATATAATATCTTCTTTTGGACTAATAACTTCAGTGTCCATATGTTCAAAATAAATATAAAAAAAAACTGGATTGAAGATTGAGTCGTTTTCTTGATATCTTTTTCAGGTGGATGGAGTAGACCTAAGAGATGCTAGTCACGAAGAGGCAGTGGAGGCCATACGAAGGGCAGGGAACCCTGTCTCCTTCTTAGTCCAGAGTATTATCCAGAGGCCCAGGGTAAGTCTGTGTTTTAGTGTGTAACCAACTCCTAGTAACTACCTCATAATGTAAAGGTCACAATTTCCTCACTCTGTAGCTTCTTTTTCACCTCGTGTAAAACTTTTGTGTTTCTGCACAGGCCATTCGGGGCACTTTCAAAAGCTCATATGCGCCGTATACAACCCCTTTATTGTCTGTACGTTGAAAGTAAATTTGAACTCTTTTATGAGAGCGACAGCAAAACCTGCCTGGCATATTAAATGTATTAGCGAGTTTTAACCTTTAAGAGCAAAACACTGAGAAGCACCACATCAACAACGCCGTTTGTTGTTTGAAAGTGCCCTCAGGCCTTTAAAGCATGACTAAGTAGTTTCCTGCTGAGGCTGCTACTGGCTTGGCTCCAGTGTCAGATCTCCCTCTTTTTTCATCATTTTTCACGCATTATGAGATAGTCCCTCATGCTTTCCTAAACATTCTGGTTAGTCATTAAGCATATAACAACCCATAATCTTATGTAAAACAGGGGAAGGGCACAAGGAGGGCAAGAATTTTATTAAAGCTGCTATGATCAGTATTTTTAGAATAATAGCAGAGGGGCCGCTTTAGTGATGTACCCACTTAAACTTGACCAAACCTGACTCAGCAGTTCCCCTGAGTGAGCTCTGCACTGATTTGTAGCATCTTTAAGTTTATTCCTTTGGTTTTCTAGACAGTAACTGTACTGTTTTGGGTAAGAGCTTCTTGCTCCTCTTGACTAATTATGTTTGATACAACATTTATTAATGAACAGTTACTAAAGTTATTAACTGCTAAGTTATTACTTAGCTAAAAGGTTATTACTTTTTTAAAGCCACTTTTTAGTTTTCAGTTAGCTAAAAAGTGCTGAAAAATATCCATTAATGGAGTTTAGGTTTTGCTTGTTGAATGTAACATTACTTCAAAAATGAAATACAAGAGAGACCCATAATTGTAGCTATGCTTCTTATTTGATAAAAGTTACTGTATGCCAAACGAGTCCTTTAAATAGTCCAATAGCTTATGTCCTCAGAATAGTTTGAACCTGTTACCACATTATGAGTTGCCTCAACCTGCATCTCTGTTCCTCCACGTGGCTTTCTCAGCCTGAGTCAGTATATAGCCCAGCTTCATCACCTGCTGTAAAGAAACACACCACCGCATTCACACACATGCCACCTCGCACATGTCAGGTAATCTGTCTTTCTCTTTTTGTCTCTCTCATTTTTATTGCTTCAGCTATCCATCACACTTAATATGGGTTGCATTATCTGCGCCGCCTTCTCTTTCCCTTTGTCTCTCAAACTGTTGGCTGAGTCTTTCTTTTAATGTCTGTCTTTGACTGAAACACACATGATTTGTGCATTTATGGAACTAAAGACAAAGTAGAATTGGAAATTCCTTCCAGGAGAAAAAGAACTGAGTGTTTGTTTTAATATCTGCATGCCCTATTCTATATGCTGTCCCAGAATGATGTTTTTAATCGAATGGTCATCAAGTGGTAAAATCAGTTTGGTCACTTAGAACAGCCACTATTTTAGTATATCTGTGGCGAAGGTGTGCTGTGCTGACATTTATTGCACACCCAGACTAGATTCTAAGCACGGGAGTTATTAAAACTTCATTGATATCTCTTATATAGATACTCATCATGAACTACACAATATCAGGGTTGCCAGCTTTTTGTGGTAGTAGTGTTGAGATTTCTCAAATACAAAGGAGCTGACACCGTGTCTGCTCTTTTGTAGTGGCCATTGATAGACTGTATGTAAAAGATGGACTAAGTCACCCTAATGTCACCCATTGCTTCCTGAAGTCTTGTTCTGAAGTCTCGATTTAAGCATTTTGGTCCTCGTCATCTTGTTTGTTTGTTTTTTTTTTTTTTTAACCTGACTGACATTCGATTGAGGACATGTTCATAATGTAAAGGCTTATGAGTCACATATCATAGCTGTAGCAGTACATTTTACTCTAAATGGGCCAATAATTTACAGAATTAACATCATGCTGTGTTAAAAGAGAACTGAAATTACAAACCCATTAGGAAAGTCTTTACTTCAATATTAATTCAAATACGAAGTGAGGTCATTTCCTCATGAAATCCTAATACAGACTTCCATTCAGTCGGACCGCTTTTGGCAGGCAGAGAGGTTGCCCCCTGCTGGCCACTAGAAAGAATGTGTTGGGTTACATCCATTTTTTATGTACAGTCTATGCCAAAAACCTACAAAACCTAGACCAAAAACAGTCTGCATGGAAATAACCCTGATGAAGTCCAAGGACATATTTAAGGCATAATAATCACCCCATATATGCTGCCTGTTTTATTGACAGAATCATTTTAAAAGTGTGATTGATGCATATTGATGGCTCATCTAACTACAGTACATTAACATCTCATTTCATTGTTTCATCCTGTTGCCATATTTTGTTATTGCTTTCATCATTAGAAAAGTTGCATCCTGCATATTAGAACAAATCAATGCGCACAAAAATGTCGCAACTGCTTATACTCTATATTTCTCAGAAAATGTCCTTAAATATAAACTAGCTGATGATTAATTAAGTTGTTCCCGTTGCTGTTAATACACTCAACAATACATCCAGTGATACAAGGAGACATTATTAGTGAGCCTCATTAGTCAGAATATGATTAATTCAACTTTTCAATTTGTAATATATGTGGATTTGAGTTATATTCGTGAATGGGGAAAACTCAGTATATATAAAAACTGATTCTGGAGAGGTCTTAAGTTGGCAACCCTGAAAATATAAGAGAAAATAATAAGGACATTAATTGTGCCGCTGTGGCTAGAGGAAGACATTCTTCTAATTTACTCCAAAGTCACTGGGTCACTGTTGAGTGCAGCTAAACTGAAATTCATAACAATGGACTGGATAGTTAGATAAATATCATTTTTAATGGATGATATGTCTAAGTAATGGCGTCAGAGCAGTAATGCTGTTTTAAAATGCAGCCACTGGGGGCCACCCAGTGAACATAGTACCATATCCACGCTGTTTCCCTTTAAGTTTCAAATCATTCTCTTGTAAGCAATGAATAATCTCAAGGTAGCCTGGAGGAAGCTTTGAAACATTAACAGTTTCAGAGAAAAAGGGTTTCTTAGGTTCTTTTTTGTTAAGGAAATGGCTGTTCTCAAGGAAGCTTAAATAAAACCTGAGGTGCTTGTGTATTCCATACCCCCCTGTGCCCTCCTCCCTTTTTTTTTTTCTCCTGGATTGCCTCTGATTCAGTTTTGTCAGAAAGGCTCAGCCATCATCTTCAGTATTCGTCATGTTGTCAGCTTGTTGGTCTTGTGTTGCTTTTAGAAGCCGCCCCTGCCCTTTCTCCAGCTAAATAGCCACCGTGGGTCAAGCCTTTGCTGCACTAATCAAACCTCCTTAGCACCTGCCCTGCCTCAGGTTAGAAACCTACCCCGTGTCTGCGTCTGCTCTGCCTTTGTGTGGGTGTGTCTTTCAGTTGACCTGTACAGCTTTGACTTGTGAAAATTGAGTTAACGAGCAGCACGGCGTGAGTGAAAGAGAGCCTGCATGTGTGTGTGCAAATTATTCAGTTTCAGTCTGCGTGCAGGTGTACCTCAACAGAGCATTTCAATCAGTATCAATAGCCTTTGACATATAAATGTCTTTAACTTTTTCTGTTAGACGTGGAGACTATTATTTCATCTGTATGTGTGTGGATGCCTATTTTAAATGTCTGTCCTTCCTCTGTTAACATATGTTTATATTTATTTCTCTTTCTGTACTTTGCTTTTCTTCCCCATCTGTTGCACCCAGCAAAAAGTGAAAATGATAGTCGAGGCTTTTACTGTAAGTGCTTTTTATTTTCCTCCTGTCCCCAGCTTTGAAAGGCAATTTTTTTCCAATTATCCCTCCAACACTGTCCCGAGTGCCTCATTGCCAGTGTAAGAAAGACAACTTGATTAGACATTCGGCAGTCAACACAAATACTGTTGTGTGAAGAATTATAAACTGCAAGATGCCAGAGTTTCTGGCAAAACATTTCAAGCTTGATCATTCAAGAAATAGTCAAGCTTGGATGGGCATGTGGTACTGGGCACGCTTTCACCACTCAGCACATCAATGTTTTGGCATGTTGGAGTGTTTGTATGCTTTTAGTTCTTTAGTGTGGTTTTGCCAAGCTTCAAGTTAGCTGAATAAGTGAAAGTTTTCCTTTATTTGAGAAATGTGGATTTCAAAACAGATGGTTTGTCATAACACAGTATACTGAGCATGGCTTTAGTCATTCCGAACACTTTAGACTTAGTATGAACCTATTAATATTTATGGGATTACTGCCTCTGCGTTGCGTAGCAGTGTGATACAGTATCTTTCACTATCTGGTGACATTGAAGTGGATGTTATGAATTTGCTCTCCATACGTGACTTAAATTAATTTCAAAGTCCTTATTCTTGCTATCTAGTGCAGAGTAGAGTGATTTACCTTCATGTCTGTCTTAAATGCAACAGTCATCGATAACAGACTCCAGTGAGGAGAGACCTGCAGCCACAACAAGGGACAACAAGGACAAGGTTGGTACTTGCAATTACCCTGCACCGAGATCACCTATCAGTGTTTTGTATTTGTTGTCAAATTTCAGTAGGTGTCGCTCACGGCATTAAAAACCAGGGTTCAAAACAGATTCAGTAAGAACTGCAGTGCATTTTTTGAGTAGGCCCTTTTCACAATAAACTCAGGATGTGTTGTCAGCTACAACACTGGCACATGTCTTTGACTAGATGTCGGTATCTGTCAGTAAGGAGCTGTCTGCTAAAGTTGTTGCCCTTTTTGTCTTCTCTGTAGGAGGGTGACAGTCACAGTAGACTTTTCCTCCGCCTCTCCCCAACTAACCCTTTCACTCCTACCCCGTTTAAGGTTCGTGGGTCTCTGTGTTGTGTTTTCCACCTTTTCTTTCCGTGTATGCTTGTACGAATATGTCAGTATATCGTGTACAAAGCAACTCACGAATTGGATATATTCTGACATGCTGTACGTGCATATACGTGACCTAACACCTCTTCTGTCTTAGTTCCTGTGTGTGTTTTGTACAATGGGAACATCTTTCTTCCTTTAGTGTAGTGTTTGTCTTTTGCTTTTAGTCACTTCTTGAAAGCATAACAGAATCAAAACTCTGTTTGATGGCCGACAAAACCTATTTCAGATTTGAGTTTTGAGCTTTAATATTTAAGAACAGAAAACAATTAAAGCAATCAGAAGGGAGATTTGTTTCAGGTAAGTGTGCTTATGAATGTCTGATGGGTGAATATTTGATTAGAAGTACTAATAATTTAATGATAAAAATATGGTAGAGATCAAAATTAAAGAACAATTTGGGGCAATTCACAGTTGTTGGTGCTAATATGGCATCTGTAATAGCCTAATTCTTTGACTTTGACTTTGAGGCTTTACAATAACACTAGTCATTCACATAAGTATGTCTTTCTGACATTCTAATCTCCTGAGAGAAACTGACTGAAAGCCCACGCTGCAGCCACCAAGCTCATCATCTACAGAAAGAATCAAAAGGCTGCTGAGGAACATATCATGTGGACAGAAGAGAACTGGTCCAAATATCATCTTAGTCATGAGAGCAAGTTTCATTTCAAAAAAAGGAATCCTCAAGAGTGTGAAGAAGTCAGTCAATTTGGGTCAGTTCTACACCAACACAGTCAGCCAGCAGTTTCTATGGAGGACAATGCACCTTGTCACACTGTAAAATAGATAAAACACTTGTTGAATGTGAGAGCATTAAAATAATGAAATGGCTAGCTCAGAATCCTGATCTGAACCCTGTGGAGAATCTCTGGAAGATCATTGTGGGCAAAGCTATGGCTATGAAAGCCACTACAGTAACCAAACTGTGGAAGAGATGGGGGAAGAGTGGACCAAGATCAAACCAGAGCAATGTGAGAAATTGGTAAAATCCTGCAGATGCAGTTGTGTTAAAGTCTTTTGGAGAAAAGGGCCCCTTCGCTCCCTATTTGAGCCCAACTGATATGTCGGCGGGGCCAATATATCCGCTGATATTACCTATTTGCTGATATAGCGGTATCAGCATTTATAACAGCCAATAAATGAAAATTCAAAAAGTAAAGAAGAGATGGAGGAAACACCCTTCAACCATGTTATGAGTGTTGATGCTGCATAGTTTGTGCGCCAGAGGCCACTCTGCAACTTCCCTGTGGGCAACACGTGTTTGGAACGCCACACAACACAACAACCAGCTGAGCCGAGTAGAGTTGGGCAGAGCGTAAATGAGAAATCCATGAACCATCATTATGTTTAAACTTAATTCTCTCATAAATAACTACATATAACAGATGTTAGGGAAATCTGTTTATGTTGTGTGGATCTGAAAGAAAAAAAAAATTGGACGATATATCGGTATCGGTATCAGTCTGAAAAATCCTGTATCGGTCGGGCTCTACTCCCTACTGATTTCTGAAAGCTGTAACCATCATTAATCTTATTTCTAAATGCTAGTTCTATTACATTCAGTAGCAGTTTTAAAATTTCTTATTTAAATTTTTTATATTGTGATCTAGATTATTTTCAAATTATAAAGTACATTTCAGATACATCCTTCTTATTCATGGATAATATTAAATTAGAAGAAGCAGGGATTAAAATATAGGAACTATAGGAATGTTAGATGTTCTCTAATTTTGATCTCTGTTGTTCATTGATTGTAAAAAAGTAACAAAATAGACTTTTTGACGCAGCTTTAACTTGAATAGTGTTATCAGTCCAATTGTGATCAGAGCTTATAGCAACAATAACTTCCATCTAATGAATATGTAAATGGAAACCAAGCATATGGCTTCTGTTGATTGCATCAGCAGCTCTCAGGTGCCTTCCTGTCGCTGTGAACCTGACAACAAATTGATTTAAACATTAATGGAGGAATGAAACCTTCTTTATCTTCTTTACCTTTCACTCATCAACTATTTTCCAACTCCATCTGTGGTGCGACAGCTGGCGAAGCGTGAAGCGGCAAAGGCATCTCCCACCAGCATTGTCCTTTCTCTGCCAGTGGTGCCCCATGTGGGAGAGACTGATACAGACACGCTGACAGAGATTCCTGGCAGACCTGCTGAGACTGTTGAGGAGAAAAAGGAGGAGGTGGAGAGGCCAGAGGATGAGTACGGATACAATTGGAGTGAGTTTAGTTTGTCTTAAAAATGTGCATTTTGGTATATTTTTGCAATTGGGTATTTAATTTCTCACTGGAATATCAGGTAGTGTCAAACTTTGTCCATTTTGATGTAAATGTGGTCTGTGATTGGTATAGTCTTGCATTCCATACAGCAGGAATATTTTAACCTAATTGGAATTAGTGGAACTGAAAATAATATGTTTACATGCTATAGTGTGCAGTAACAACCAATGGCCACAAGAGGTCCTCCATGTTGCATGTTTGTCTTGCCTGCCCATAAATCCATCCTACAACAAAGAGTCTGCCATAAAAGTGCACCGATTCACATGCTCGAGGTGGTTGTACCTCAGCAAAAGCTGAAGGACTCAATGTCCCAATTAGGCTATTATCATCCTGCAGACACTCTGATGTCAAATGTAGGGTGAACTCACTGCTCCAAAGAGAACAGTAGCAGGCAATCAGCATAAAGGACAGCCTCCAAACACCTGGGACTGTAGAGAATATGTGTATGTGTGTGCTTGTGTGTCTATGTGTGTGTGAGAGAGAGATAGACAGAGCCCATCCTGCGGGAATAAGATTGATGAGGTTGGGCCCGGGGAGGTGAGTTGTGGAGATTAGTACAGGACTGATGGTTCAACAGTGGCAGGGAGCCCAGAACAACAGGAGCCCATTGGTCTGAACAGTAGCTATCTAACACACCAGAGACAGGAGAGGTGGAAAGACAGAGAAAAGAGACTGGAGCAAGAACAAAAGAGCCAAGATTGAGACAAAAGGGGAGAAGGTGAAGCTGAAATAGAAAATTCTGCTGACATTTCAAACTTCTACCATTTACTTTTGGCGCCACTGCATTTCACAAATTTTAAATACCTGCTCCTCTTTTGGGAAACATTACATGAAGTGATAGGGCTCAAGAGAAACCTGGCACTGTTTCAGTTATATTGTCAGCTTACATCTGTCTGCCACAACTTCACTTGCCCCTTTCAGAGAACATAATCCAGCGTTATGGCAGCCTCCCAGGTGTCCTCCACATGATTGAGCTGGAGAAAGGCAAAACAGGCCTGGGCCTCAGCCTAGCAGGGAACAGGGACCGCTCACGCATGAGTGTGTTCGTGGTGGGAATAGACCCTAATGGGGCGGCCGGCAGGGACGGACGTATGGTGGTTGGGGATGAGCTGCTGGAGGTGAGATGTGTACTGATAGTTTCACAATTCATTTGCTATTTTAAATGTCTCTAATCTCAAATTTTACAGTCCTGGAAATGAATGACTGAGCAATAACTGAGTTTATATTCTGTTAGATCAATGGACAAGTCCTTTACGGCCACAGTCATCAGAATGCATCTTCCATAATCAAGAGCGCTCCATCCAAAGTCAAAATCATCTTTGTCAGGTATCAACAGGTTTTTATTTTTATTTTTATTCCTATTAAACCTTCTATGAAAAAAATCCATGGTTATTAATTAAGCCTTAGAAAGGCTATTGTAATGTTAGTCAAGATCCAATAGATGGAGCTATTGCTATTCAACAGAAGGATCCCCCACAGGTTCAAATATTATAGCCTTTATTCTGTAATGAGTAATAACAGATTCTTACACATGTACATCTAAGAAGGTCATATGCTTTAATAAACTATATTTTATCTTAAAAAAATAATTAAGATAAACAACAGTTTTCAGGCCTTTCCATAATTTTTTATTCAATAAACATTATCAAAATGTATAATACATCTGTTTTAAAACCATCAAACAAGGTGACATTTGACTGACTATGAAAAGTGATTTCCCCACTACTACAGCTGTATCCCAGAGTTTTCAGTGATATGCTCACACTGGAAAAAAAAATACAGCACTTTTGCAGTAGCCATGTATGGATATGTGGCATATGGGTAGATTAGCTCAACTAATCTGGATTAAAAACACAAATTACAATTCAATTTGAGAATTGAGTTTACCTAAAAAGGTCTGAGTAGAAAAGTTGAAAATGAGTAATTTATAAGTAGAAGTAACAGTAAATGCATAAATTATTTAAATAGATAAGCAATAGTTAAAAAGTGTAAAATGGCTGACCTAGCTCGCTTAAAGTATGGCTAACACTTGTAATTGTGGACACTGCTGAACATAGACATAGACATAGTCTATGCTGCTGAAACTGTTCACTAGAAGGATGCATAAGATGTTGAAACTCCTAGCTAAACATATGCTATATGCAGTTGAAATGCCTAAGTGAAATTATTTTTTAAAAAAAATATTGGAAAATATCAATTAAATGGGTTTAACAGTTTAAAGTGCTAAATAAAAAATATGGATATACAAATTAAATTATTAGCTAAACATAATGGAAAAATACTTTGAATAGCTAGCTAAAATTATGAATAAAAACTGGGAAAGTGTTAGCTAACTGTATAACTACCATTTTAAATTGTTAGTTAAAAATAAAAATAAACAAATTAAATTTATTAGCTAATGAATAAATAGTTGGAGTAGCTAGCTGAAAAAGTGAATTAAAAAGTGGGAAAATGTTAGCTAAATGTATGACTAGCAGTTGAATTTATTAGATAAATATATGGCTCAGCAGTTAAATAACTAGATAAAAGTATGAATAAGGAGTTGAAATTGTTAGTTAAATATACTGGATGAATGTGGTTACTAAACTCAGCACAGCCACACATACCCCTGTGGCCAGTAAGCCAGCAAAATTTACCCCCTTGACCGGGATTTATGGTCGAGGGTAGCGCGTTTGCAGTCCACTGGCAGTCTGGAGACGGCCCGTCTACCTGCAGACAGCTCGGCTTTGGAGGGGGGCAGTGTGCAAAATATGTGGTACAACTGGTCTGTGGACTTCTCTTGCTTGTGCTGTTGTTGGTTCATCAGCCCAAGAGCTGAAGTGAAACTGAGTGTTAAAAACAATGAAAAGTGTCCACTGCAGCCACTGTCTGTGCTTTTCGTGCTGTATTTTGTGATCTTTGAAGTCTTTTTTGGGGTTCTCTCGTTCCCGGTGAACTCCGCTGTCGCTCCCTTCCCTATTCCGGCCCACTTGTCAACCAGTTAGCATTTGGCAGATGCATACATCACCCACGTCCAGCAACATGTAGTTGGGGTTTTAGAGCACTGGACGGGAGCACGTCCATGGTGGGAGAAAACCCCCTCTGCGCACACTGTCCAAACGGAAACATGTACGCAGACTGACACATTTGCGGGACCGTAAATTTCACTTTATGGATGCTGGCGACTTTTCCGTCTTTAGCTTGTTGCGGTATTGTTATTCAAGACAATCCACGCAGTCTGGATTGTGATCGATCAATGGTTTCTTGTAAACCTAGTGTAATTTTTATCAGAAGTTTAATCATTTACAAACGTGCTACAAGTGAGAATTTGCATCAATACTAAACTTCAATAATTCAAAGAACGAACACAGTTTGACCTCGTCAAGTTAAAAATGCATACAAAATAAATAAAGATAGATAAATGCAAATGTGTTTTTTACATGTTAATGTTGAAGTTTTGAAATTTTAGGAAATATAAAAAAGTAAAAAATGAAAATTTTGGACTTTAGCCTGTCTTTTGCATGCAGTGCCACAACTAATAATAATAAAATTTTGAAAAAGCTGAAAATAGTCCAGATAGTTTAAAATGTAAGGTGGTGTTGATCCAGGAGTTGTTCAGTCAGTCAGCTTTGGGGGGTACGGCAGATGAACCAATAATGTAAAACATCCAGAATTGAAATTTTACCAGTTTTTTTGATGAACATTCCTTTATAGGCTACTACATGCAGTTAGTATGTAGTATGAACGTTACATCTGACACATCCCCACAGAGTTTGACATATTTGACCTCTGACCTGCCTTTGGTCTTGTCCCGGATCACATTACTTAACCTCCCACTTAACTCACATCCTTGTCCTGACCCCCTGAAAGATACACTGTGATCAGCTCACGTAAATCACAGCTCTGCTGTCACAAAGCCGAGGAGCAGCGATTTACGTGAGCTATGACTCATTGAAACAGGAACACGGAGGCGCTCGACCAGATGGCTGTGGGACCAGTGAGGGAGCACGAGGGAGACACAGTGGAGCCCCATGCTGAGGTACAATTCTGCTTATGGCCACACACAGAAAACACACATTGCACACATGCAGAAGCACTTCAACAGACACACATCATACAGCTATTACAGAGTGACACTGGAGCTGCATAATGAGCTTTTAAACACATAAACAAAGCCATTACTTTTACATCTGGGCATGTAATTTAGCTTTTACTCTGTCTCATGCTTCTAAATTGTTTTCATATATGTAAGCCTCTTTGTGTGGTCCTGTGCCTGTGTGTAACTCCCAAGACACCACAAAACCACAAACAGTAGTGTAGATGCACCCAGTACTGTACTCCCACCAGCTAAAAAACACACACTGAAGTTTGATTTATTGAATCCATAGTGTATTTGCTACTCCTCTTTCTTCACAGCCAGAAGAAGGTGCTGCTAATGGTGACGCTGATGCTTCAACGTATGTTCATCACATCATAAAGCTGAAGGTGAGAGGCACTGGACGACCCGTGGACATTACAAAACACATACAGTGCAGACAGTAACAGGAAGAAAGTCTTGGAAACAGCGCGGTAATGAGGGAGGTGTATATACACAAAAAAAAAGCCAATGGGGTATGTCAAAGAAAGACAGATCGGGAGCACACAGGAGCACTCAAGTTTGACAGGATGCCAAGGCAGAGAGAAGAGACAGAAATGTTTGAAAAAAAGAAGGTGAGGTAAACAAAACAAAAGTTCCAATGGGAGTTAAAGGCTCAGTTTAGTGAAATAATAAATAAAAAGGAATAGATTTTTTACTCTTTGTGGGGTCTACGTTGTAGCTTGCAGAAAGTAGACACAAAGTTTGTCTAAGGTCATTGTCTGATCCTTTGAGCACCAGCAATGAAATTGCATTCAGTTGCACAATGCTGAAGTGGAAGCAGAACTCTTACCCTTAGATATCACACAACCGCAACAAATAAAGCAAACTTTCTACAAGAATAGTTTCCACAAGGATCAAGTGGGAACATGTTGTTTCGGGGGGGTTTAGATGACGTGGGCCTTTAAAGACTGTTGGCGCAAAATGGAAAAGAAAAAGGGGGAGAGAAATATGTACAGGAGGCGAAGGGGGGTGACAGTGTAAACAGTGTAACACACAGGCAGCTCATTTATATGAAGACACATGCCCTGAAAGGTCTCTCTGGGAACAAAAGATCAGAAGTGTGAAGGATGCGAGGTGAAGCTGGGGCTAATTAATCTCTCTGGAGGTGGTTGTTGTCAGCAACGCTTGATTTCTTTAACTGGTACAGTACAGCTCCATTACTCAGCACATTAATGCTATTGAAAAGGCTGTTTCAGAAGATGTATTACATGTATGGTGGTATAATTTGAAACATTTGTAATCACTAATGAGGGTTTTTCTTCAACAGGAGGATGGTGGACTTGGCATCACTTTTGTTGAGGGCGACACGGAGACGGGAGTTGAGATTGAGAGTATATCTGAAGTGCAGGGACACACTGGCAAAGTATGTCGTGCATAATGAACATTTCTGCGCTTTGTACATTTCGCAGCGTTTGCTAATCAAAGCTATTATGTGCTGTGTGCAGGAGGGCTGCATGAAACCAGGGGATAAACTCTTAGCTGTGAATGGCGAATCTGTGCTCGGATACACTGTTGACAAGGTAATGTCGTTTCATTGGAAATAAACGTCATTTATATTGAGTGTATTAAAGTTAAATACACTGTTAGTAGCCACCGTGTAAAAGGTCTGATGGGTAATTCCTGTCTTTTAGGTCACTTCACTGCTGAGAAAAGTCAAGAGTCCAGTGAAGCTAACCTTTGCTACAGAGGAGACCCCCTCTTCCTTCTCCTGTGCCCAGTCAACCTGCCAGGACAAGAGCTGCTCAGATGGAGTCCTTGCTAGCCTACCCAGCATGCCTAGCATCTCCCCGACTATCCCGAGTCAACCAGAGGCAGAAGCAGCCACTAGTGAGTTCACTTACATTACAAGATTTGCTTTACCTGCTTTTAATTCACTAAAACTGGAAGATCACCAATGGATTGGATGGAAGAGAACAGAGGTTTTCTGTATTTCATTTCACTTGCTCTGCTTCCTCTGTTTTAGATCTTAGTCGCTCATCCACCCCTTCCGCTCTGGCCTCTGACCCAGCGACCTGTCCCATCATCCCCGGCTGTGAAACCACCATCGACATCTCCAAGGGCCGCACAGGCCTGGGCCTCAGCATCGTGGGAGGCTGTGACACCCTGCTGGTAGGAAGTGAAAAATTAGGAAGAGAAGTCAGCTAATGAGGCAAAAACCTTCACTTAGTAAAAGTCCAACATGTCCTTAGATTTAATATGTGAAAAATTCATAATAAATAATAATAACAAGCAGTAAATTTGCAGCTATTTTGAAGTAGCGTGACTGAACTGTGCATTCCCAGCCACAATGCCACCCACTTGGATTGTTTGGTGGTAGTATAACACAGGTTCTAAATAGCCATGGCGGCTCAGGAATGTAGGAAATGATGTTGTCACAGCCTTCCTCCTCCTCCTCCTCCTCCTCTTCTTGTTCCCCCTGCAATCCTCCTCTTAGCCCATCTATTCTGTCTGCTCAGTGAGGCTTGGGGGAGCGGCTCTTTGTCTGGCCTTGGCCACAGCAGACAATATCCAGCCCTGGAATGCAACCTCAGGACCCCAAATGACACTCACACTGGAGCACAGGAACACACACATTCACAAAAGTAGAAATCCAAATTTATGTCTGTTTGCCAACAAACACATGCTGCAAAAAAAATTGTGTGTACGCATACTTTTAAAAATCAAGTAAACTTTTTCCATGTCTGTCTTGTATCCGTTTTATTTTCCCCCAAATAAACACAAAATATTTCCCTTCTTCCTTCTTTTTTGTCCTGTACTGATTGGCTCTCTTTTTCGCTCTCTCTCTTTCTCTGTCTCCAGGGGGCCATCATTATCCATGAAGTTTATGAAGAGGGGGCAGCTTCCAAAGACGGGAGGTTATGGGCAGGAGACCAAATCCTAGAGGTGAGCTGCAGTATAATGAGCGTAACATATGAGCCAGATAAAAAGAGGCAGACCACATTTCGACGAGACGTGCCTGAGGAGTCTCAACATGAAAGCTTGGCTTTTTAAAGTCTGAGAGTAAAATATACTGAGCAACAGCATATATATATTAATGGCAAAAAGAACCTCTAACGGCACTTAAAACCAAACAGCTTTTTGCTTTTAGCGAGATAATATACTGAAGACTTAAGTGATTATGAGTGAAAAGTGAAGGAAACGTTGTACAAATCCCGTGTGCATTATGTGCCTTTGACAAGCTAAGAATCCAAGCTCAACTTGGATTTGCCCTCCGTTTGACCTCGCACTTTGTCACGGAGGGAGGGCAGGGGTGGAGCCCAGGAGTTGAGTTATTGTAGCTCAATCACTAGATCTGAATAGAAACACACACCCGCATGCCCACGCCCTTATGACTTAATAGCCCTCTACTATTCACTGCTGTCCCTGAGCCAGGCTGTTGGGTTTAGAAAATAAGGTCAGAGAGGAAAAGTGAAAAGAGCAGTTTCCCACTCCGCAGTCATGCCTTTAGCTACGATGGGGGAAAAAAAATCCTTTGGATGCCCATGGTGAAAGATAATGCGGTATTTCCCCCCTTTTAATGTGGTTAAAAAAAAAAAAAGCTGGACATCAGTCCTTAAAGTGACCACTGGCGCTTCTCACAGGGGTTTGTGGGAAGGTTTCCCTGCTGTACTTTAATTCAGGCGTTCTAACATCACCCTGTGATTTAAAAAGTATGACCTAGTTTCCTCATATCTAAAGAAGAAGTAGTTAAAGGAAACTTTTAGCATTAAATTAGGCTGTTAGAACTTTTTTATATATAGTCTTCTGCTGCAGTTACTTCTGGAATCTGGAATAGAAGATCAGGGCTCTGCTACTTTAACCAAATATGGCCACACAATTTTGTGTTTAAGAATTTAAAATGAGCCTTCAGTGAGTAGCTGGACCGCACCCTTTCATACCTGTCTTTCTCTCATCACAGGTGAACGGCATCGACCTGCGAGCAGCCAGTCACGATGAAGCCATCAACGTGCTGCGGCAGACACCGCAAAGGGTTCGGCTGACGGTCTACAGGGACGAGACCCAGTACAAGGAGGAAGACCTGTGGGACTCCTTCACTGTGGAGCTGCACAAGAATCCCGGCCAGGGCCTGGGATTGAGCATTGTCGGGAGGAGGTGGGAATGATTTTGCAATTAACATTAATGCTTAATGCATAATACGCTCTGCTGCAATGCTGAATGAGTGTTTACTTATTAAAATAGCTGGGTGTTGGCTTGGCATGTGGCTTTTTGGGTCACAGTAGGTGTTGGCATATTAGCATATTTTTGTGGCAACCCTTTAAAATACAGGGAAGCAGACTAAGAATTAAAAAAATTTTAAATTTATAGATTAACTATTTGTTTTTTAAATTTTAATCAACAGCCTAATATTTATTTATAATATATAATATATAATATTAAAATTAATAATTGTATTGTTTTTATTTTTTTATTGTTTTATTTTTTTAATGCAGATCACGGGACCAGAGGTAACCTTTTTTTTTTTTCTCCATAGTTGTGAGGTGATAACTTGTATTTTTTTTATCATGTTTCTACATATAAAATCCCCAATATAACTGGTTTTACTTACCAAAGTAAGTTACTGTGTTTGGTGTTTGGATCTAGATTGAGAAAAAAAGAGTCCCTACTTTCCCACATGACATGTCTACTACAAACAGATTCTATTTTTCTTCTCACTGCACACTGAGTGGCATTTTACTATAAAATAGCCCCAAGCTGGAAAATCAAAAGAGCAGGAAGAGGAAGAACTACTTTAATTTTGATATCTAACAGATATCAAACAGATAACAAATCATGGCTAAATGAAGGGTTTTTTTGTGCATGACTGGATTTCTAAAATTTTCAAATGAGTCAGCAGAACAGGACTGTATTTCAATCATTCTCTGAGGTACTAATGGGGATTCTTGCCTCACTGTATTACCAGAGAAAGAATTGTAACCACTTGTTGTGTCAGTGTGAAAATCCTATTGTTGCTTGAACTACATCAGTAAAGGAATATTTGCAAAATTATTACCAGGATATGAGTATTCAAATGGTGGACCATCTTACCTATAAGGTAAACTTAGGCTTCTGTTCTTGTAGATAATGTCTACATTAAAGTACATGTGAGACTGCTTCCATTTTTCTGCCTCTGGATTTCTGCATGTCTGTAAATGTTTTATGTCTGCATATTTGGTTTCATGGTGAGGTTTGTCAGAAAAAATGCAAAAGTGCAACGTCTAAGACAATGTCAGGGTTAACTATTCAAGCTGGTGTCAAAGGTTGAACAGTTTGGACAGCAGTAGTCAGATCAACTTTTAACACAATTGTAAATTTCTGCCTCTGTCATAGCGGTTTTTGCTACACAAGTGGAAAAAACTAAAATGCTCAAAAGGATGGAAAAGACAGTAGCCCAGACGACCTAAAAGCCTTAGCTGAAAAAAAGGAAAATGTGCAAGCTAGCAGTTAGTGGTGAGCAGTTGTGACGGCCAAGTACATCTGGCACTGGGGACTGAGTGGGATCGAGTTGCTTCACAGCTACTGCTTGTGTTAGTTCTTATCCACGTGGAGATTGGCACCTCAGATATGCAAAGTCCACAGCTGAGATGTGCTTTTGAAAAAAAAGAAAAAGAAAAGGGATAGGCTTTATATAAGTCATCTTTTCTTCTTGCAAGTTATATTTTTACCGGTCTTTGCTCACAGCAAGCACAGGATTTGACTCTGTGGACCATGAACCGAAGCCTGGAAAACCACAATATGGTCAAGCTGTTCACAATTTGATATTCCATTATACGAGCCATACTTGCGCAGTTCCATTGGAAAAGCCTGAAACTGCCAGATCAATAGTGTACCAACAATAACAAGTTAAAAAAACAGAACTCTGGAAAATTATGGGATTAACATCAGCAAGTTCAGAAGAACAAAAAAAACAAAAAGAAAAAACGTAATGATCCTCAGCAGACTGCTGCATACACTCACAGATGTGTCATGCCTACTGTTATGTCTCTGTCTTCCTATCTTTCCAAGCAGGAATGACACAGGAGTGTTTGTGTCCGACATTGTGAAAGGAGGTTTGGTGGACGCTGACGGTCGACTGATGCAGGGTGACCAGATACTGTCAGTCAACGGTGAGGATGTCAGGTCAGCCACTCAGGAGGCCGTGGCTGCGCTACTGAAGGTATTCCTATCCCACAAGCCCATCGTCAGTGGACATGCTTTAAACTGTGCAGGACAATTAAATAAAAAATAATACTAAAACAATGCTGTGCCTTGTGTTGTAGTGCTGCGTGGGGCCTATAAAAATGGAAATTGGGAGGTTTAAGGCAGGCCCCTTCCACTCGGAAAGAAGGCTGTCTCAAAGCAGCCAGGTAATGTTACCGCTCATTTACGTATCTGTTAAGATTATGCTTAAAGTGGACCTCGGGTCAGCATATCTACTATATGCACTGTGTGATGTCAGTGAGAGGGGATACTCTTAATACGGTCATCTCAGCAGCCAGGGGTAGCCAATCAGAAGAAGGTCGGAGCTAAGGAGGTAAAACAGCTTGTTTCAGACAGTGGATGCACTGAGTGGCCGCACCAAGGTCCAGTAAACCATAAACAGATTATTTTTAACTCTCGCTCATGCAAAACTACTCTATTAGTGTCCAAGGAAAAAAAAATATACAGCAGGAAATGAGCACTTTATAGTAGAATAGAAATTCCTCTTATCTAGTCCTTGAGAAGAGAAAGCTCTGAATGCTTTTGTTTCAGATGAGTGAAACAGGAAGCTCCAAGGTGGTCTCTCAGACATGTTCAGACCCTGGCACCCTTCCTGGTGACCCTGACAAACTAAGTACAAGTCAAGAATGTAAGTACTGCATAAAATAGCAAGCAGATCAAAATCTCCAGGGAATATCAGTAAAATTGTGGGAAAAATGTGGAACGATCCATCAGAGCAGTGTGTTTGTTTCAGACCCTGAGCATCAGGAAATCAGAACAGTGGAATTCGCTAAAGGCCCCAGTGATTCTCTGGGTATAAGTATAGCAGGCGGAGTGGGCAGCCCTCTGGGCGACATACCCATCTTTATCGCCATGATGAATCCCGTCGGACTGGCAGCACAGACCCACAATCTCAAGGTAAAAAATTCACGTCCTTTTCATTGTTCACGTCCCTCTCAATATTTGGCCCTCATCAGAATGCGAAACAAAGAATTTGCATACCTCCAATTATTGTGTGGGATTTAATGTGAATCTCATTTATTTACTCCTACTCAGTCAGTGTATGAGTCTCAGCGGCTCCCAGAGGTCAAGAGCCCCCAGCCTTTAGCAGTGACCTTCACAGAGAAACTGACAATTGAAACTCTGTTAGACTGAGACTGGAGGAGGACAATAGCAAATGCTAACATGGATAATAAATCTCCCACTCCTGTATTAAGACCATTAAGCCCACAGATGGACTCATTGAAATGAATGGGGGGAATCTTGAATGGTATATTCATGCTGTTTTATAATTTCTGCCAGAATGACAAAAGAGAACACGACATAATGAAATTACTCAACTGAACCATAGTTTTACTTTTGTATGGCGTAATGACAGCACAGAAATCACAGTGACAGCACAGATGCAAGCCTCAGCCAGTAGGCGCTCTTTTATGACACTGACATGTTGGGAAAAAATGGAGAAATATAACTGAGAAAAGAAATCGGAGCAGCAGGCTGCATCTAAAATATCCAAACTTTTTTTGAAGAGTGTGAAAAGCTTCAGCTTCACCTCACAGTGTGCCAAGCTCTTTTTCCTCGTGCACTTTCTTTAAAAAAAAAATTGTGCTAAACTCTCACTTTTTCAGATTGGGGACCGAATCGTCAGTATATGTGGAACCTCTTCTGAAGGCATGAGCCACTCACAGGCTGTCACTCTGCTCAAGAATGCTACCGGAACAATACAGCTGCAGGTCTCTCATACACTTATTCCTGCCAGATAAATCTGCAGATAATCTGCAGCTCAACTTGTACTGTATTCTTCCCTTTATCGCTGTTCAAAGTGTTCACCTGAGAAGACGAGACAAAGGGTAGCGGTTGCAGGCTTTGAAGTACCATAAAACTCCCTCATCCAGCATTGCCATCATGCTATTACTCTTTATCTTATCGAGTCCAGTATTACTGTAACAGAGTGGATTTCTGTGTGTTAATGCAACTCTAGGTGGTTGCAGGTGGCGACACCACCGTGACGGGTCCCTCTCAGGAGCAGGCCGGTGGGGGTCTTGCACCCAGCTGCATCTTCCAGGATGACCTCGGGTATGAAGTTCTTGTTAGGACAGAATGATCTTAGTCTGGGACTGTAAGAAGATTAAAAGCAGGGGAGTGGCAGTCAGAACCGGGGGAGAATTACATGTTCCTGTTTTGCCAAGTCCCTAAATGCCTCTACTTTTCCCCTCAGCCCACCTCAGTATAAGACCATCACTCTTGAAAGAGGACCAGACGGACTGGGTTTCAGTATAGTCGGAGGGTATGGCAGCCCCCATGGAGACCTGCCGATTTATGTAAAAACAGTTTTTGGGAAGGTGAGAGGCGTAAGATGCCACAGTTTATCTTTGCAGAATTGACAGATTCCATGTTTTTAATCAAAACGATACGTGCTTGTGTGCGGGTTTAGGGGGCGGCAGCAGAGGACGGCCGTCTGAAGCGAGGAGACCAGATCATGGCCGTCAACGGGCAGACTCTGGAGGGCGTTTCTCACGAAGAAGCTGTCGGCATCTTGAAAAGGACCAAAGGAACTGTCACGCTCACTGTGCTGTCATAGACGAACATAGTCAAACACACACTATATTCACTCCTTATTCTGCACTTACACCAAAAGTTAATTCACCTCTGCACACCTTACAGTTATGAAAACTCACATCAGCACTGTGTCACGACGAGGTGTTCACCTGTGAAAATACCCACACTGAAATGCAAACAAGGTCATGAAGAAGCTTATGGCTCAGTGTAGCTCTGAACACTGTGATATATGAAAGCCTGTTACAAGTAGGTGTTGTGATAGGCACTTATACGTAGCCATACAGTTAAAAGTTTTAATTAGTTGTAATGTGAATCTCAGAGAGGTTGTAAATAGCATTAGAAACATTCCATGACTCTGGATTGAAATATTCACTGGACACTTTGGATTGTATTTTGTCATCTCCTGTATTGAGATGAGATGTTGGGTTACCAGAACATTTCTACAGAGGAGAGGCATATTTTTCAAGTTTTTTTTTTTTTTTTTTTTTATAGGGGTGACCTC
>VUQI01047184.1:0-31234 GCA_015106735.1 Paratilapia polleni | reverse complement strand
TAACTTGGAAACACAGCTCAAATTCCAAAGGTGACTTTGAACAACATCTTTCCTATTTTGTCAAAGACAAGCAATAAATTAAGCAGCTCTATGGCCTTTGCTGCTGCACTTAAAAACCAGCTCTTCTGCTTGATTTATGAGGATGACCCGCAGGGTGAGGAGGCGAGGACTTCCACTTGGTTCCAAATGAGACTGCAACAGGCTGAAGGAAGGCCTCAGTAGTGCTTTAAAACATGTTTACATGTCCCTGACCAGGTGAATGGATCCCTGTGCTTCATGACTGGGTTGCACTGTTAAAACATTTGTTGCCACTGCACATTTTTTTTTTCCTCTCAAAAGATCACAGATGTCAGGTAGTTCTGCTGGTTTTACTTCCGTTGTGGATTTCAAGCTTTAAACAGGTGTAACCATGTCCTATATTCATTGTAAAAAAATAAGGCAAAGAAGGAACAGGGACACATTTCCCCTGCTGCTGTCAAGTTAATGCAAGGGAAAGGTAGCATCCAACGGTTCACCTGTGGGTGGATTGCATTGATGGCAAGAGTCTGTCTGGCTGTCATGCTGATGATAAAGAAAGACACGGGGTGACAGGGTTACAAAGTTGCAACACCTCTAAAGATAAGAACACATGCTTGAGTCTGGCTTATTCTGCAAATGCTCCTCAGGAGGGAAATATTTTAAACCGCTCTTAAAGATGTATGAACCAGGAAACTGTGTGCCCTGAAATGGCACGACAATAACTGAAATTTTAAGGTGAACATTTGTCACAGCTGAAAACTGCAGAGCGCGTATGCATTCTTATCTGTGGAGGACTCTCAGAGACTCTCAAGGAAATTCTGATCATACAGCCATGCTGCAAAGCCATGAATGCTAATGTTAAATATCTGCCTGTGAACAGACAGCTTCTCTGAGCGCTCACATCGCCCTCAACAATAACTGCCCTACAGCTACTTACAACGCACCGAGAGCTTATTTATTTAGCAGCAGATCTGCTCGGCACATGCCTGAGAAAATGTCAGACAGAAAGTGTCATCGGCCTGCGAGGATTTCATCTCACTAAAGCTGTAGGGAATTCAGGGGAAAAAAACTTTCCATCAGACCTGTGTGAACTTGTTATTTGCAGTCAGGTGAATAGATTTATGCTCTTCTGATATGCTGAGATTCCTACAGGCAAATCAACTGACAGAGGCTCTACCATTCATCATTGTTTATTCCGGTAAAATCTGATTAATTTTGGCTAAATTGCCACCTCGCTTGGAGGATCTATTTAATGACTTTCAGAACAAATGCAGACACTGGCCCAGTCAGTGTTGTTGTCGCGCTAGTCATAAAGTCAGCACATTTCTGTTTGTTGACAGACACAGAAAATGAGCTGCCAATAGACATGGCTACAGGGCTGTACAAACACATAACACCATTAAGGGACACTTTCTCATGATTTGACAGATTTCATTGGTAGGAGGGTTGACATTCAATACTTGAAAGTTAACATCCTGGTGTGTATGAAGAAAAAAAGTATTCTTACAGATGCCCTGGTATTTTATTTGAAGATCAGCAGCGGAGTCTTGACAATGTCTCATGCTTGGGTTATTCATTTTTAAGGTGGAATCCCATAATGGCATTACTAGAGCAGCTTGATGCAGCCCCTCACTTCATCCACTCTCTGAAACAAGCCATTTTACCTCCTGTCTCTTTAAGGCCAATCCTCCTTTAAGCCAACTTTCTTCTGATTGGTTGCCCCTTGTAAATAGAAGGTTTATGCAGCATGGATGGGGCATCTGCGCTCACAGCCAGAGCTGGGTACCTGAGTTGGCCATATTAAAGATATCCAATCTGATGGACATCATACCGAGCCAAGAGTAGAAGAAAATGTCTGAAACCGAGCTGCAGCTTTAGGCTCACAGGCATTCCTTTGGCCATTTTTAGTATGAGCATCCACCATTGTAACAGTATATATGACAAAAAGAAGGAAAACTATAATAGTTCCTCTTTAATGTTGAGCTAAAAAATGCCCCATTATTAACAGAAAGGCCACAGCAAACATTTACAGTGCTGTAAAATGTTTGAAGCTGGAATGTCAGCATCTGTACAACAAAAGAGGAAGCCTGTGTGAAAGCCTTGCAGCCACACATCTATCATCCCTCTGTTTTCAGAAGTGGGCTGTAGTGGAATCCATGCAATGTTGCACTGCTCGCCAAGCTCCAGAGATTCCCCATGAGTTTCTTTTTCCAACCCAATAAAGAGCTTGCAAAGTAATAGAAGATTAACTAATTGTCTTCAGTCTTTTTTTTTTAATATTAGCATATTATTCCTGTGATACCGAACACCTTAAAAATGTAGAAGGTTGGATCTTTTTCTAAATGAGTATAAATAGATGAAGAAGTGTTCCTGAGTGGCAATTAGCAGTACATTTTTACAGCTGAATGGTTCTTGACTTGAGGAAATCTGACTTGCTCTTCCAGCACTTTTACCCTATCAGCAATGTGCAAGATCATTAGTCTTCATTAGTCTCTGCACAAAAGTACAACATCCTCACCTGTGTGGCTACATCGCTGAGAGAAGGCAGGGGCAGACTATCTAGTCATCTATCTACATAAGCGGACAAGCTGTCAGCGAGCAGCGCAGCACTGATTCAAGCCATGATCCAGCGCAGAGGAAATCACTAACACAAACTGCCAGCAGCCTGAACACTGTTAGGTCAGCTATCTCTCTCTGTAGTCACCATACTATATTTTAAAGCCGACGTCATCTCAGCTGGCCTTGATTATATGGATTAACCCTAATCCTATATTTAAGAACACTGACAGATACAAACCTGTATTAGTAAAAAAAAAAAAGAAAGAAAGAAAATACAGGAAGTGAACCCTGCTACTATAAAACACTTCTCTAACCCCTGCCAGACAGCAGAAGTCTCCTGAGTCCTATCAGTAACAGCCTGCTAAGAGGCTTTACCCCCCTTCACCACAGCCCAGCACAATGGGGCTGTCTGTAAGGCCAGGGAGGCATCCCAGGAGTCAGCTGTGACAGGTGGCTATCCCCGTAGGGTTTGTACATGGGGGCTGGGAACCTGAATGGAGGAGTAATCATAGACAAGTCAAGGCAAAAGCTTGTTTTTGTTTTTTGTTTTTTCCAGGAGTGTCAGTTTTCAACTGCTGAATGTGTGGAGTGGAATGCAAGAAAACATAAGCACAGTATTAGTAATAATAAAAGGCTTTTTGGCCATCTTAAACCTTTTATACCTTCAGCTTAGACACATAAACCAGTTAGTGACTTTACTAAAATTATTCATAGGTGGGGTTTTGTATTTTATATTTTTACTGGGCTGAATGAAAAAGATGTACCTTGCTATGTAAAAAGACAGCAGCACTGTCTCTCTTGCATCAAATCAAATGGCCACAATACCACAATCCAATGAGCGCTATTGATTTGATTTAACTCTTTGTCCTATTTCAGCTGTGTGACATCAGTTGGATACACTGATTTCACACAGCAGAGACGATGATGTTGATTGAACAGGATAAAACTGATTAGTCCACACATCTAAAACTAAGCAAACATTCATAAAACAAAGCACAATTTAAGGGACAAGGCTAACCACTATCCCAACAAATATTGTGTGTGTACTTCAGACCCATATGAAACCATTTATCACATTCTTCAATAAACAATAATTTTTAAAAATGCTGCTTAAAACTGTGATACTTTGCACCATGCTGTTAAGAGTGTTAGCACCAGCAGCATTCTTTCCTTGCTGGTTATTGCTCCAGCTGAGTAGTTAATTATGCCAGTTAATTCTGACATTTTCTAAATATTGCCAAACCAAACCAAAATATTAATAATAAGCTAATCTGAGTAGGAATTTCACATGCTGAAAAGCAAAGATTGCTGGGTAGACTTTAATGGTCTTGGTGACTATTTGCATGATTATTATATGGTCTGTGATTGTAGCTGACTGCGAGGTGGTTGCTAGGCAACATGACATCATGATATAGCATGCATAATGAAAGTTTTGTCGAGGTAACTGAGACCTTATTGTCATGAAATTAAAAAGATATGATGCTCTTATAAGGTGTCATAGGTGCATAAATGCAACAAATGAGTCATTCTAACCCACTGGTAGGTGGTTGCTTGGCAACATGATGACATCATAATATCTGATATAGATAAGAATCTTCAGAGGTCTAAGATGTACATGTATACCAATTTTGGTTGCTCAACTCTTGATCATGTAGAAGGAGTTTGTGGGCAAACAAATAGTAAGAATATGGATGGATAGATGGATGGATGGATGGATATATATAATAGCCCCTACCCAATACCACCACCACTTCAAGCCTCTTCCTCCAGACCATTCATTTTTGTACAATCCCTGTCATAGCTCACATATCAATCAACGCTTGTGATAATTTAGCCCAGATCAAGGCGATGACAAATGTAGATAGCGATAATTTGGAAGGTTACAATTTTGGTTGGACTCAATAAGTCAGTATGAGGAAACCAATTCTTCTCCAGATTTCTCTTTTGCATGCAAACTTTCAGGTAATTCAAATCTACCAAAATTACACCGCAACAGTGGAGAGCATCCAAATCCTGCTCAAGGAGAAATGATCTTGTGTTTTCATTGAAGCTCTGGATGTGAGTGACGGGGGCTTTAAGAGGGTGCCAAGGAAACCTTGCCAGTTTTGCATCCTGATCCCCTTTGGATATTAGAGGTCCTTTACCTCTTAAAGCAAAGCACTTGAGTGAAACCTTCAGGGTCCTGTTACACCAGCTTTGCAGCTCAGAGGAGGCTTTTAGTGGCAAGTTTTGAGGTTTGATCTTGGATGGCCCTCCAAAGAAGCGAAAGGATGGACACTAACGGCTTTGTGTGTCTGTCAGTGTGGATTTGTTAAACCAGGGTTGCCGAGAGACTGAGAAGGAGCAGGAACAGGCTGATGGGATGTGACACAAAAACCAGATGATAGCTAAGAATGTGTCAAGATAAGCCGCAAAACATTACATAACATATTTGATGTCGTCTAATTACAGAGGGAATAATTATATGATTATTTTGTTTTAATGTCTAATTTCATAGCTTGATTTCAAATTACAATGGTGACTACTGGAGTGCCGTGAGAGGACCATGGGAGAATCCCTCCTTGCAGGACTCTGATGGGGGAGTGCAGCATTTGTACTTTCCCAAGAGGATCACATCTCTTTTGCATGAAGGATGACAGTTTATGAGGGAGTGCAGACAGGAAGGGAGGGAAAATGGGATCCCACAGTGACAAGAAAGCTGCAGTACCAGGTATAACGTGCAGAAATGATGACAGAAGAGAATGCATGTGGGCAGATCCAGGAACAAGATCAAAAACATAAGCAGGTTGGTAAAATACCCAAGCAAGGTCATCATTAAGTCATCAGATCAAGGTTTCCTGACCTCTGTGGTCAATCAATTGCAACGTTTTCCTGCTGACCCCAAGCTGCCCTCATTTGGCCTCAGTGAGTGTCTGTGAATTACGAAGCAGTCATTTTGGGAAACCCATGTTTGCAAACCATGAGTGTAAGCCCCAGCTCAGGTCATCTTGTTGCCAGGAAACACTTGAAAAGATTCTTGACCTCTTGGCCTGTCGCTAGGAGAGCTTCTTATCCACGCTAGTTCAAACCAGCAAGGAAATAATTAATGTGGGAATAAGTCAGTGTAGTCTGTTTGTGTCTATTTTCAACTGCACAACTGCTTTGTTCACATTAGAAATCAAACACGCCGACTGCCTGAGTTATCTCAAAGGCAAAACAGACTTAAATAATCATTTAAGCAGAAATGCTACAACTTCTGTAAACTTCAAAGCAAAACTTAATAACGCATATTTTTCTTTCAATCTCCTCTGTGACTCACAAGTTGGCTGTCGGAGAGCAAAGCAAAAGTTCAAAAGCTCTGACGGGGTCAGTGCCTTCTGTACAAGTCTCTTTGATTCCTAATATAGCCACGGAAAGGCTTCCTGGCCTGGATAGAAAGAGCAAAGGGGAGTGAAAAAAGGGGGGATCAAATGGGATAGAGGTTTGTTTTGTTCTGTTCTCTCTATCTGCTGAAGGTTCCTGGCTTATTTAGCCTGCTGTTTAATCTCAGCTGGCTCAACGGCTCGGGCAGCAGTAGAGTGGTCAGGAAAAGGCACCCAATGCAGAAATGCATCAGCTACAACCAGGCAGTCACTGGGCAACCCTGCATTTAGGAAGACAAAAGGGTAATGAAAGCAAGAATGGGCTGGGCAGAGAAAATGCTGAAGGAAATAACTAAACATACAATAAAAAAGGTTGGTCTTTTAAGTAACCTATTTTCTATGACTTTACAGCAGCTAAGTTCTTGTGAGTAAAATGCAGGTGAATAAGTCAGTGGGGTAATGGTTACACTTTTGTGACTGCTGATGACTAATCCTTAGTTCCTAACACAAAGGAAGGGATTTCATTCACTTGGAATACATCATAACAGTTGAGACATGTTGACATTAGAGGTGGTCATAGGGCAAATCTGGTTCCACCAGTTTGTGCCTAAATAAAAAAATCATTTCACAACCTGCATGAATCAGTATTACAACATTCTAAAATGAATAATTCTGTGTTCTGGTGCTTTAAAATGCTGAAAAACAGTTTTCATCCCATGAAGGCCTAGTTTCTTTTCTTTCTTTTTCTTCCATTATCAATACCACTATGAACCAACTATTCATAAATATAAGCTTGTGCTTAAAGCCTTTCCTAAGTTGTTAGCAGCTACTAGCTGGCAATTGGGAATTTACACAATCAGTTTGTACAATGAAACCTTAAGGAATCTTAGTTAGCAGGCTGCAGACTTTTTTTGGTTGTAAGATACCACTAGTAGCCATCCAACTCAAAGCAGTAAGCTGTCTGATCATGAAGTCATGACATCAAAACTGTAGCATAAACTCAGGCTTGCATGTTACTAGTATTCATGCATTTTTGAATGAGTGAGACATAATGATTAATTCTGACTAAGCCAGTGTTAGTTTAGGTTAACATTTAACCTTCTTCTTTTAGCTGCTCCCCTATTCACAAGGGGTCACCACAGCAGATCAATGTGCATATTTGATTTGGCAGATTTTTTATGCCAGACACCTTTCCTGACACAACCCTCCAAGGGATCTGTACCTCCTCCCCATCTCGAACCGGGGATGTTTTGTGTGTTAGGTGAATGTGTTAACCACGACACTATGGAGCCACAGGTTAATGCTTTATGACTTAGGCTAATTTACTTGTGGAACATTTTGTATTTCTTTTAGGTTTTCTGGGTTTTAAATAAATAAATCTTCTCATTTTACTACGTGTCACATATGTTGGACATCCCTTATCATGTTTATTAGATTTAATTTCAACTCTGAAGTCTGAAGTTCCTCCAATGGCCACTTGAGGATTGATGTCAGTCTCCATAGGCTCTCATGTTAAAATGTCCAACTTTACAGCAAAAACAAACATGTTTACAGCCTTGTACAAACAACGGTTTTGGCATCAAGAGTTAATTTCCCCCTTCATGACAACTGAGCATGGGGGTGAATTTTTACAGAACTCATCCATTTAAATGGTATCAAAGTTTATGTAGGTTATGTGAATAAAAGTTGAGGCTGCTTTGCCATCTGCTTTGAGTGCACAGGCAGTATAAAAGATGGAGGTAGCTACTGTGACGTCACCCACTGGTTCCTGAAGTCATGTTTTGAAGCCTCGAGATGAACGTTTACGCCGTCGCCATCTTGGTTGCAAAAACCCAGATGTGATGAGGAGGGGCGGGTCTGACTGTGAGACTGCATGCTCATTGGCTAATGACTTGTGACTGTCAACTCGTTAGCCAATGAAAATGCAGTTTCGTACCACATGTAATCCTCCATGTTGAAACATAGTATGACCAAGATTTACAAAACATACTTTTTTATTCAGTATGACCCAAAACGAGTGACTGAGCCCATAAACTCATCAGGAAAGTGTTTACACAGGTCAAGTCAGAAAGCTGTTTTTCCATAGACTTCTATAGTACCGGAAGTCTTTTTGCTACCACGGCTATCGCCATCTGGTGACCTTCCGACAGAATGCAGGTTTTTAGGAACTTCCTCATTGGCTTCATTTTCCCGACCCGGAAGCTACGTCAGTGTTTTAAACTGTCTATGTTTGAGTGACAGATGGGAGTTTGAATATTTGTTTTTGGTTTTTCTAACTTGGTTATAATTTATAATTTGACAAGACATACCATCGCCAGCGATACTCTGTGGTAACAGTATATGAAAAAAAGTGTTGAGTTGAAACATAAACTAAAGTTCACTGTACCAGTAAAACACTAATTACTACAGTGAATTAAATGTAATTTGTTACATCCAGTGAGATTCCTGAACGGCAGAGCCCAGATTAAGTCTAATGGGTTGTTATTCTAATCTTTGTACTTGTACATCTGATAAATAACCAAGCGCTCCCTGTATTTAGGGTGATTAAAACTATAGCTTTACTAGAAGGGTTTTTGGCGCATCCTCTGCCAATGCCAATGCCCTGCTTTTGGAATATTAAAGAAAGCAATCCAGTTCTGCGTCACAATTTGCTGGGTTATTCTTTTGCTCGCTCTCCACCAAGTTTCATCAAGTTCAGCCTGGAAGTTTTTGTGTAATCAGATAAACAAATACCACTGTGTCTTGGCTCTCGCTTAATTATGACTGGAATGCAGCCTGACCAGCCTGGAGGGCAATAAGTTCTCATGCTGCCCGCTTTCTGTATTTGGGTTTCTCAGATGTTTCTGTGTGATGTTTACAGAAGCTTCCAAAGGGTGCTTTGCTAAATGTCAGCTGAGTAATTTAAGAGAGCGCAGCCGCCCATCGTTGACATCTATTATTTGCAGCGATGGAAACAGTTTCAAGTGTCGTCTGCTGTGGTTGAATCCAGCAGACCCAGAGAGTGGCAAAGTTTCACGAGGCCTTTTAGAATAATTCACAGATTCCCAGTGTGTCAGAAGGCCAACAAAGCTCCTCCAAGACCTTATCTCTGAAGTTTGTAGAGTTATAATCAAGTCAGTTACAAGTAACGCTTACGTAGTAATCTAAGGAGAGTGAAGTTACATGCCATCATCCCATCAGCACTGCAGGAAATGGCATGCAGGGGAAAACATTACGGCTAACCTTGACATTAAGTGATTTTCCTACAGAGGAAGTTTTCCACAGCTTCATTACCTCCCAGCATGGAGCTCCTCATGCCTGGTAATGTAACAGGGCTAAAAAAGATGACTTAATGCCCTATTGTCCATCACAAGTGTGAGTGACTGCATATCACACACATTCATTCTAAAGCCTATGTTATACACCAAACTTACATTCTCTTTAATATAAGTGATATTTTGGAACTTTTCCAGTTGCTGAAAAACTTCCAGAACTGTGAAACAAAGCAAACGCCTGCAGAGAGAAAAGCTAATTAAACTAGAATAAAATAACTCGATGTTTAGTCTGTATCTGCGGCTTCCTGTCTGAGGGGTGCACGTTGTCTCTGGTTCTTTTGATCCCTCCCCACCCCACACCCCCTAAACCCCATTCCAGTACCCATATCCTGTATCCTCATTTGGTAACGTGGTGACAGTTTCCCAGATACGAGACGGTATTGGTTTCCCTTCATCTTGTGGCACAGGTCCAACCCCAGTGTCTAATTTGCTAATGGATCCCTGCTGGAAGCTGCTGTCTCGACTGTACGGCGGTGTAATTATTTGTGCACAAGTGAAGTAACTGAGGACTAACTAAGGGAATGAATAAATCATTGTTTTGTACTTTGCCCCTTACTGCAGGGGACTGCAGCTGATTTTCCTTTTGTTTGTTTTCTGCAAAGCCTGGATGTCATTCACCCTCAGAATAGTGTGACTATCATTGCTGACGGGAGAATTTGCAAACTTGACTGTAATGTAAAATGACAGCAGGGTTTCTCCCTTACTTTCTAAGGGCATCATAATATGGCAGCATAATGAGGAAATGAAAAATGAGGAAAACCATGATCTTAAGTATAAGCTTGATGTACCTAATCTCAAAAGGTACACATCAGTTGTCTTTATCTCAAAAGTTTTATCGACTGGTTGTCCCTTTCATGTAGGAAACGTACACACATAAGACCAGAGAAAGGACCAAATGGCAGCTCCTGTTCATGTGTAGTCTACCATGCAGCACTCAGGAATTTCTGACTCAGACTTCTTCAACACAAACTCACAGAACCTGTTCAGTACGTCCAATTATTTCACGGCCACTAACTCTAATCTCAACATTTTCCCACAAGCGATATTAGCTATCAGTTAGTCATTACATGGTTCTGTTTGGTAGGACATTACATTTGGGAAAGTTGAGGGAACGTTTCTGTGTTGTTAATTTAACTGCTGACATGGAGGTCAAGCAGCCATTTACAGGGCTCTTTTGGTTTAGTGGAATCAGCCCAGTTCAGCTTCACAGGGGTCTTAAGCTTGCCAAAGCCTCTGGGAGGTAGAGATAAGGAAAGGCAGCGTAAAACCAAATAAAGCTGCTTTGCACTTGGAGTGAGACAAAGTTAAAAGCATGCTTAATGTGCCTGGATGAAGTGATTATATCTGTCTGGACCTAATGTAACACTTAAAGTGTCCTTTGTGTCCAATCTTGAGATTGCTTTCACCCATGTAGAAAACACCCTCAACAGCATTCATCACAATGCTAGTTCATAGGATATATACAGCTCTATGGACAAAGTGAGCAAGGCAGCATTTCCAAGTCAGTGTAACAAGTACTGAAGTACAGTGGGCAAAGGCCACTCATTCATTTGCAAGCCAAAGAGACTGAGGTTCTCATCTTTCCTATAATGACTTTCCCTGTACACCCCATCTGGAACTGCAATTATCACATGAAAGATAAGGAGCCAGTGAGTTCCCTTGCAAATGAGAATAACATAACAGACCGTCAATGATTCTGCATGGTTGGCATTTCAATATCAGTTCTGTCTCGTCTTTGTTTGCCTTAGTTATTTTCAAATGACGCAGTCCAGTCATTCCACCCAGATGACAGATAGTCATGAGTTTCTGGTAACATTTGTCATCTTTGATCATGCCAGTTATGCCATCCAAAAATGATCCGAAATGCTCTTCCTCTGCTAATAGCTTTGGAGTTTTAAAGGCTACAAATAAACAGCTATTTGTCAAATTTAGAACCACCTTCCTGTTTTTAACAATGTGAATTAACAAGGGTAATTTTCCATGGCCCATTACACAGGGCACCACAGAGTCTGACCTCATTATTAAGAGATCATTCTCAACTTCAATCTACTAAAAAAGAAAGCTCTGTAAGGTTCACTTTCCACCTCATTTGGATTCCAAAATGAGGCTTGTTTCTAAAAACGGATTGCTGCCTAAAAGTTCTGAATGTGTCATGCTTAGGTGTTCCTTGGCATTAGAAAACTTCACACAGTGTGAGCCAGAAGAAAATCACAATATATTATTTAATTTTCCACAACAGACACTGGTAATCAATTAAAAAAAACAAAACAAAAAAAAAAACAGCTTTTGCTTTAAAAAGCAGGCATCATAAAATACAAACGTCAAACATGTCAACACAAGGAGCTTAAAGCTAAAATAACACGTTTATGTACAGCAGCGTATAGCTCTTGTTAAACCTTTCCTTAACAGCAGTGAATTAAAATGTGCCCACAGAGCAAACACATGTCTCACATATGTCCACCATCAATAAATCTCCCATCTGGTGTTAAAGCAGTTCTGCCTCAGGCTTAAATTATCTACGAGACAATCAAACTGCTTTGGTTTTCAGTCAAGAATCTGAGCTTTAAATGTGCAACTAATCTCTTGTGTGTAAGGCTACATGCTTTCACGTCTACTACTGCTGAGTGGAGTTTATCTTGTCATTTATCTGTCAGTAAAAAAATTAAAAAAAAAATAAAAATCATAATAATAACTAAAAGTTTACCACGTACAGTAGTGGAGCTCAGGATTTGGCATGGAAGCAAATTGCACTTGCTGTGACACTTAGACTAATCACTTTGCCACTTGAAAATGTTTTACCTCTTGAATCGCTCAGCATGAAACGTCCAATTTTCCAAATGGCTGCTAAATCCTACTCTACTCCGTTACTCGGATCAGCTGATTGCGGCTGACCTGACGCAAACTCCAAGTCGGGTTTTCCACAGATGGAGAAATGCAGAAAATTGGCTGTTCAGCTGATGTTTCTACTTTTTCCACCCACCTTTGTAAAATACTTTTAGGCTAAAAAGTGTGAAAGCGACTGAGGTATTGGATAGCTGAAAATAACTATAGCTTTGAATCATAATAAAGCACCCTTTTAATTAACCTGCATTATAAAGTGGTAAGACATTATTAAGTATCAATGGTTTGAAGAGGTGTGTCTAATCCACAGCATCAGGAAAGTAAAATGTAACATTAGTCGTTGAGTAAGATTTGCAAACATGTTGCTATAATCTGGGAAAAAAGCTGTGTTAAAAGTGAAGAATGCTTTTTAAAATCATTTTTCACAAAATACAGTAGTCCCTCTGTAACCACCACATTTAGCTTATCATCATTATCCAAAGCAGTAGTATTCATCCGACTCCACCCTGAGTTTCAGAGGTGATTTGGTAAAGGCGTCGCCATCGATCACAGTTTTATCCACAAAACAATCAAGGTCCGTAGGTGAGGGGTCATCCGGGAGGTCTTCTGCTAGTGTGTCCAGGTAACTACCCACAGACAGACCATCCAGCCCGTCACTGTTCCCGTCATTCAAACTGTTGAAGCTGCCTCGCAGTGAGGCGCCGTCCTGGCTGTCCGACAGGCTGTACAAGCTGCCATTCAGGCTGCCATCTTGGCTGGCAACACTGCCTTTGTCTTCTATCATCCAGCGGATGGATTCGATCCCCTCGTTGATGGACATAAGCTGCTGCATGAGCTTTACATCAATGGCTCGCAGATTTGCCTGTGTAGTGGAGAGGAAAAAAAAAAACCAAACAAAAAACAAAAACACATTCAATTGAGGTCACTGTATTTGGTATTTCGGGACATAGGCTCAACTGACAGATCAAGACCATTCTCCTGTTCATTAAATACATGGCTTAGGCAAGCTGTGGATAGGCTTAGCTTTGCATAAAGATGGTAAATGGGGAAACAAATTAATGGGGAAAATGTGCATTCATCAACCTGACCGGTTGATGAAGTTTGCCGGAAGCTAGTAGTCGCTATGAAGTCAATTGCTAAAGGGCCTAGAGACTGGTCAGCAACCCTCTGGTAACTGCTGGTTGCTGGGGAAAATGTGTAATTCCTGACTGGTTGGCGAGTGGTGCTGGCATTTGCGAGGTGAAACTGGCTGCAAAGAGGTATACGGTCCTGCATCGAAAACCTCCTCATGATTGCTTTGGTCACTAGAAGATTGCAGCAGTTGCCCGTAGTTTGTATGGAAGACACAGACTTGTCTGCAAACACTTGCCAACTACTCTCCGAAAGGTAGTGAAACTGTGAAACGTGCAATGCAAAACTGGAAATGAAGGCCTTCAAAGTAAAAGCTGAGCCTTTTGAAACATGTTGGTCGCAGAGGTGAGGCATAACTTTTACTTTGAAGGCGAACGTTCTAAGTGTAGTAGTGTAGTGTAGACAAGTCCGTGTCTTCCATACAATCATCATGAGGAGATTTTTGGTGCAGCATCCTCTTTACAACTGATTTCACCCGGTGATAGCCAGCAACCACTTGACAAGCAGTCAGGGAATACACATTTTCCCATAGCAACCGGAGGTTGCCAGGGGGTCACCAACAGGTCTCTACATCTGTGCAACTGGGGCCTTACCTACTTACATTTTATTGTTTAGTGGTTTAATCCTTTAAAAAAAATTTAATATCTCAATTCATATATTTCTTTTAGTTACTAAAAGTTTACAACTTCTGTTAGCAAACTTGTTACTACTTGTGTAGTATTTGAATTTCAGCAGGGTCGTGTTGTCTCAAACTGAACACGAAGATTTAAGAGCCAACTGGAAATGACATTTGCAATGTCTAACTGTGTTTTCTGCACTAGCTACCACATTTTATGACCACCTGCAACTTATCGTGCCTCTGACTTCACTTACTAAATTCTTCTCTAGCTAGCATATCCTTCTTCTCCTGGCTGACTTGTTTAGTGGTCCCACACTTTCCTCTAGGCAGCAATTCAACTTGCTATGAGGACACCATCGGGGAACTTGTAGAGCCCTTTATTTAACTGTACTTGTTGGGTGAAAACACTTATGCATTTGAAATAGCAGACGTAAATATGGAAATGCGTGAAGAGAGACACATCACAAGTGTCAAGATGAAAATTTGTGGCTTAACAGACAGTTATGTGCTAGACTATTTCTTGGCTGAGGAAAGTTGCTTGGTGGGTGTAGCGTGACATTTAAAAGACAGATGATAAAGTGCTCTTATTTTCTGTGACAGTGCAATAAAGTGCCCTCATAAGTAAAAGAGAAGCCATGAAACATTAAAAACCAGCTCTATCAGTATTACTACGGTTGGCATCAAGGTCCAAAGCTCACTCTTGGCCTCAGAAATAATAGTTGACATGAAGCTCTCACCAACATATAAAGACGTCCAAAACAACCAAGGAAACACCATCTATTTCAGTCACTGTTGTGTCATGTGACACCAGAAAAAATGACTTGTACTCATGTCAAAGCACAGCCAGGAGACAGTTTTTAATTCGGGATAATGAATGAATGATGCCTACTTTACACAGTACGGCCATTGACTAAACTTCCTGCCCTGACAAACCACGCTATTGAGGGTGGATGGAAGTGCCTATGGAGTCATTCAAAAGGGATTCCCCCTGTGTCTACTTGGTGACAAACGCCCAGTCTGAATGACAAATGGTAAATGGGCAGCTGCAACATCCTGCCACAGTGAAAATACGCTGAGGCAGATGAAGGCAGACAGGGTTGGTAAACTGTTCCAGACAGCGGGTTAGACACAACAGCCTTTCTTTAGAGTGGATTTGCAACCACCCTTCATTTGGCTGATATTGCTGCCGGTGTGTTTGTTTTGTAAGTATAACCACCTGCTTTATAGACACACAGAAGCTTAGCAGATGGAGTTACACTGGAATTTTAGGCCAAGCTGCTATGTCATGTTAATAGGATGGCACCACTGGGTCTCTATCACAAAATGAATATCAGAAACACAATTAGTGCTGCATAATTTTGTCTGTGCTGGATGCAAAACATGATTTGTCATACAAAACAAAAACAGTTTGGTGTGACTCTTTGCAAACAGCCCATTCAAAGTTAATTTGCTCCTCTGATAAGCCATAGATTACTTCAGGTTCTCAAATAACACGAAAGAAAAGCTAAATGCTATGTTCTTGGCACAAGCTTGCGAGTGTGCCCGCACAAAGCAGTCTGATTGGATTAGTGGTTCAAGTGTGAAGGGAGCCGCAAAAACAGGGAAGCATCGATGGCCCAAATTTGAAACGAGAGAGCGCTGACAGTTGGGATTACACTCAGTTAATTTTAAAATTCAATTACCTCTTTTCTCTCTTATGACAACACTTACATAATGAAATAATTGTTGGTAAAGGTGTCAAGTAAGGTTAAAACTGCCAATAATACGTTTAATATTGTCATCACAGTAATCACAAAAAAACTAATCCTATCAGAGCAAAGTCTCTGGCAGTGGGTCAGTCTGCTGGCCATGATACAGCCCTACTAGACTGCAAAACCCAGTCAGCTACGCCATCTGCTCAGGACTGCTAATACCTGTCTTGACCTTTTAAAACGGCGTTTTGTTGTGACTCTGCCAGAGCTTCAGACTAGCAGGACATTACAAAGACATTTGAAAACAATTTGAGTGATCGCAGATAAAACTGTGTAAGCATGGGGAGATAAGTGCAGCGGCACAACTGAAGTAGTCTGAATCACAAGACAAGAGAAGAGGGGGTGAGTGCCCTGAGGTGATGAGGGGTCAGAAACAAAGGTCCCTGCTCACTGCAGTGTGCAAGTGTGAATGGCTCTCACCTGCTGACCGGCTTCACGGCGCCTTCTTAAACGACAACAATACTTCTCACTGGAATTCCACATCTAACCACATGTTAATAACCGGAGCTGTTTTACATGAGGCCTAGGGCGTTGCTTTGGTGCCTGGGTAGGTTCTCAATAAATGCAGCAGAAGAAACAGACATGCAAATATTTCCAGGTAGGCCTATTTGGCAGGACACAACGCAAAAGCGGTGCCAACCCGCTTTTGTCATTCATTTAAAGGTAATAATTAAAACGTTATTCACAACGCTAGAAATGATAACTTAGTAACTTTAAAGAGAGGACTAAAACTATGTCGTGCATCTACTCTACAGATAATTTTGTCTTTGCCGTTTGTATTGTTTCTTTTAAAGCTACTCCAACACTTCCTGGTCATCTGGTCAGATAATATACTTACCATCTCTTGTTTCAGGAAAAGCAATTTGCTTTCCAGTCTTTTTAAGTCCGCAGAATTAGCACAACATTTGCAGTTCCCTAAATGCGGCGCTGCTGACTTGTCGTGTTTTCCTGCAGCAAGAGAGCGAATGAGACTGTCCGGAACTTTTCGGCCCAACTTAGTCTCTATATCCTTCAAATCACGCATGACGCTGTTATCCTCCTCCATCGCGGACTGTCAGAAACCGAGTCAAGCAAATTAGACTTTGAAGTTATATCCCCAAACGTTGGAGGGTTGGTAAGGGAGACGCGCGCGAGCTAGATTCAAAGTAGCAAAGAAGTTTCAAGGCGCGCGCTCATTACAAGTTTACTCAGTCAGAGCGCAGAGTAATGTGACGCCAAAACACCTCACACTGGATACACTGCACCGCTGCCACAGCAACAGACCTCCCATTTAAGCGTCTGAATGGACAGTTTAGTGACAACGTGCTCTCCATGGACCCTCCCATTGGGGGAGCTTCGTCTGAAACCGGACACCCGACAGGTGAGACGAAACCGCCGAGGTGTGAAAAAAAAAAGTACAGTTTCCTGTACACAAGGGAATACATCTGTGTTTCCAGAATTTTTTCAGGAATGGGGTGGCACAAGGGGCGAATTTCCAGGAAATTAGAATATTTGATCAGAAATAAATAATGGTCAGAAAATTGGAGTAGAAAACTGGAGGCATGAGTTTTATACTAACTGCTTTGCAAAGTTTTGGAATAAGCCCCTGCTTTCAAGGGAAGCTAATTAGAAGCCATGGGAGTTCAAGCAGGCAAACGTCTACAGCCGCTTGCACTGCGTCACAAAGCGTAATAAAGACAGTAGCTACAAATGGTAAATTAAGGTGTAGCAGTGGTGTGTCCAGAGGGGTGAGGGTGGGGACACTGGCAATGGCCCCCTGAAATATGACCCCCCCCCGCCGCCCCTCTCTCTCTCTCTCTCTCTCTCTCACACACACACACACACACGCAATGCTATTGGGCTAGGGTACGGTTAATGTTAAAATGCCACCATCACTAAATGAGAGGATGGAGAAGACCACTGGTGGAATGTGATGTTCAACTAGTGCATTTACTCAACTACTCAGCTTTACAGTTTTAATGTACTCATACTTTACATTTAAGTGTTTTTATGTTCTGCTGCTTTCTACTTCACTATATTCTGGATGCATTTTTTTGCACTTTGTAATCCATACCATTTCTATTAAAGATTTATTTATTTATATATTTTTAAGATTTTCAAATATAAATCTACTAATATATGCTGTATTACTATAGATAATGCTGTATATTAGTAAGTCAAATCATCTCCAGGTGAATATAAGTATAGGTATAAGGAGATATACACAACAATATACACAATGATGAATCAATAATTTTGATCCAATAATATAATCTTTTAAAGTATATGATTCCCAGAAGGTCATTCTGCATAATGAGGACTTTTACTTTGGGTGTTTTAAGTGTATTTTGTTGCTAATATATTTGTAATATTAGGCTACTTAAGTAGGATTATGATTTCTAATTAAGTAAAGAGTCTAAATATTTGTTCCACCACTTTGCAATGCAAAACAATGTTTAAACTCTTGGCCAGTGCCACTTATCATGTGATACCATCTGCACGAGGGCACAGGGCAGCAAATGAGCCTGAAGATCATGCCCAGTGTTATCTATACCAATTTTCTACACTGTATTTATTCCAGATCAAATACTGTGATTTCCCGTGAGCCCCTTTGCCTTGTTCTTGGTCCCCTCTGTGCACCCAATTAAAAAAAAAAAAAATCCTGAAAACGCCCTTAAAGTGTAAAAATAATGTTGAGATGCCAGAGCATTTAACATGAAGTACCCAGGTTCAACAGACCTATGTATGTAAAAACAGAAAAGTATTAAGGACAATTTCAAATATTGTTAATTTAGAAAAAAAATAAAAATAAAAAATACTCTAGACACTCAGCTTTTACATTTTATCTAAATCATCATCCTCTTTTTTTGTTTTTATTTCTTATTTGTTATCAACATTTCAAGTCACGTGAAACAGTATCTTAATACATCATAAAAAAGCATATCTCTTTCAAACATACTGTATGTCTTGCAGTTTCAGAAATTGAACTACAGCACCCCCTTGTGCATAATATGGCTTAATTGCATGGGCACTTTCATGAATTTTACCTGTGCTGTCGTTGTGCAGTTAAACTAACCGAACCTAAGAAGTCTGCCTATGCATTTAGTAAAAAAGGGAAAAAATGTATCACTTCTTCCATTACTTTAAATGGGTTTAGAAAGCTCACGTGCACATTCCTCCTTTGTAATTTTTGCAAAAGCCACAGTCTTACAATCAAATTAATAATCTCCACCGTTTGATACATCCTTTTTTTTTCTTTTTTCTTTTTTTTTTTCTTTAATGTTGTGGTGTTCTAGACAGGTTGCCAGTCTATCCCAGGTCCTTTTCATTACAAAAAATCTTCAGCGAGTGGGAAATGTGAAAATAACTGTTTAGATCTGCACTATTTGTTAATACCAGTTTTGATAGAGGGGCATAAATGCAGAAAAAAAGATTATTTTGTGTTCTAGTGAGAACAGATTCAGACTTTAACAAACCGCACAGCTGTGTCAGTGTGAAAGAAGAGGCACTTAAAGTAGGGCTTGTGGTTGAGCTCATACAACAGATTGGCTTTTTTCATCGTCGTACCGCTGGTACTGATCCCCGAGCAGAGGCTGGTGGCCCTCCATCTTGTAAGATCGGGCACGCACGGCGCACGTGGTGAGAGCGAAAATGGCTGCGACGACCACAAGGGCAGCAACTATGGCCATGGTTATGATTTCACTCAGAGTGTAAGGTTGAGCTGGAAAGGTAGAAGTAAATGACTGTTACCATCATCGTCTGCATTTATTCAAAGGGGAGATTAAAGGCATGTATTTCAAATGTGTACCTGGCCATTCAGCTTCATAAGAGTAACCAAGATTTTCAGGGGCAGTCACAAACATCTCAGAGTTGGTCACTGGAGGCCAGAAGGGCACCATGTTGTACCTCCTGTTGTGACCAATAGGAGCATTTTCTTCTGGATACACAGCTGAATCTGTCAGGAAATACTTTAAATTAGCACAAAAGCTAACCACGCTACTATCAAAGCCAGTTGGTTTTTAAACCAGATGCTGCTAAAAGACCTGGACTGTGTCTCCTCAACCATTCGTCAAATATCGCATCAGTGTAGGTGTGGAGGAGGACAAAGATGGGATCATTGGGCGAGAGGTGAGTCTGTCCTCCTGTCCCATTCAGGAACAAATGAGCCAGGTTGTGGAGGCTCCTTACTATAGGGTCGTAGTTCCCCTTGGGGGCGCTGTAGCCTGCCAAAATAACATGAAAGGGCATGAAAAACACTGTATGTGAATGTAAACAGACTGTGTGACAGACAGAAATATATTTTTAGTCCTTCACCTTCAACCGTGTTCCTGAAGCTGTCAGAGGAGGTGGAATAGTAGGGTGGCGTGTCAAAAGTGTTAACCTGCAGGCAGTCCGCCACATCCTGGGGCTCTGGGAGACGCTGGACCATCGGCCTGTTCACATTTCCTGCTGGGTTTCTTCTGATGGGAGAAGTCTCAGTGCCTGAAGGGGCCAGGAGAAGAACCCAGACATCATACATATTTTCTAAAAGAATATAAAGAGATCACTGTAACATCACCAGTCTGTGTGCTTTGGTAAATGAACAACAGCCTCACTGTTGCAGATGGTTCCCAGCGTGTCGTAGTCTTCCACGCTCTCACAGACGACTCTCCACTGGGAGAAGATGGAGTTGGGACTCAGAGAATTCATGTCAAAACTGCTTCTGGCTCCCATCAGGTCATCTGTGCAGATGTCACATGTGTTTCCACCGATAGCAAAGTTCCAGTAGGGCAGGGCGAAGGAGGGGTCTTGCAGCATGTCCTGATTGTTGCGTATGAATAAATCAAAGGATGGCTGGGTTAGAGTTTGTCAATTTCAAGCTCAAGCCTAGAATCCAGCCTTGGACAAGGCTGCATTTTATTGTGCTGCTAACCAATTCAGTCTGGAGAGTTGTGTTTAGTGAGAATAAATTAGTTGTTTTCACACACTGATTTGCTTTAAAGATTAATTATTTAATAGATGTACTATAAATGAAAGCTCTTGTGGAAGGGTCTTTAATCCCTTTGGTACGTAAAATATCTATATGAAGACAAAAACTGGGGATGCATATGGTGCGACACAGTCATGATGGATTCAGAAATGATTAAACTTTCTGAAAAGAAGTTGAAGTGCAGTGCTCTTGCTTTGCTACCAACTTATTTCATGACTTCCTAAGGCAAAACCTCATAATTTAAGATAAGGCATACAGGTAAAGAAAATGTGTCAATAGAGGATTTATGGGGGCAAAATATTCATGAATCTCATGGGAACATTGCCTCTCTGCTCGCCTGTGAATTACTCTGTACGTCAATTTTTCTTTTTAGAGGGTTTTCAAAGGAAAAAGTTACCAAATCCCATCCTTAAACTCTATACTTTTTGATATGAAACCAGTCAGTTAAAAGAGTGAGCTCAAGATAGATATTTTTTCCTCAACAGAAAAAAAATATAATAATCCACCACACTATTAAAATCCAGGCCTCTACTCACCAGATATGATTTAAATGCAGTAGGACAAGAAGGAGAGACAGTTCATTCTAATTCTTACTCAAAAACTGAGCTCTCCTTCATACTTTGCCAGTGTGACAGATTTGAGGAAAAAAAACGAAAAACAAAACAAAACAACAACAACAACAACAACAAAAAAAAAAAAACCACAAGCGACTAATTAGGGAGCACAATTTAACCACAAACTTGCACAGGATAAGGATGGAGTTTCTCTGCAGGAGTCCAGCTCTCTGGCAGGGTTTCAAATCCACACAGCAGCAGCAGCAGCCTCATTTTCTGTGCTTAATTGTGACCCACTGGATGGATACAGCACCAACCCTACGCTGGAGGGGATTATTAACATTCTCTACGAGTGATTGTTAGAGTCTAATAACGCCTCTCACCAAAGCTCCTTTCAATACTGCTTTCTCCAAATACATGGTGCGCAGACCAAATCGAATCTCTAATCTGAAGTGGTTAAAGTCACATTTTGCGCGCTGCTCGCTTATTAAGGTGTGACATTGCTTCGTCAATTATGATTTCTTCGCCACTACAGTTAGTGGGGAAACGCATTATACAGAACAAACAAGCAGGGGAAAGAGGCAAGAAGGGGGTTTGTCGGTGATGAACTGGTATATTAAAGATGTCGATAAACAATTAGGTGATGATTAGCTATTCTCAGGCAACATAATCAGTTATTTTTTTTAGTTAAAAAGACCCCATTGACATTAGATGCGTTTGGCAGAACTGTAGTGTAAGCTGTTATAGATCTAATTATCAAACCTCTCTGCAGTCTCACCTGCATGTCTCGCTCCAGCTGGATCAGGTGGTACCTGTGCCAGGTTAGAAAACCGGGGCCCTCGTGTGAGAAGTCCACTCCCCCAAAACTGGCCTGTCCCGGGCCCAAGAAGGTCTTGCTGACGGAGTAATAGTGGGACCACACGAAGTAATTATAGATAGTGATATTTTCAAACTGCATAGTGTTCCCATCGGGCCCGAAGATATTCGAATAGTGTCGCATTGCGATCACCAGATCAGGGTGCACAGTGCGCTTGGCCTGGTCCAGCGCGTTCACGAACGCACGCTTCTCGTCAGCGCTGAGCTGCATCACGTTTCTTCTTACTGGAGGATTAAAGCAGGGGGGAAAACTGGATTAGTTCAATCACTCATATGCTAACTGGAAACTAGTTTTTAATACCAAAGATACGCGTAACTGGTACATTTTTGACAGCTGTCATCCTTTCAAATGACCTTTTTTTGCACTTACCAACAGAAACTCTTTGGTCACAGTTGGGCCCCGTCAATCCATGTTTGCAGCGGCCGCAGTTATAACCACTGAAGTTCCCATTGCATTGACAGGTACGATTGAAAAAACGGATGGGCCAGCGTTCCCGATCATCCCGTCCATCGTGCGGGTACTGAGGACCATGCTGGCGCGTGTCCACCGTGATTGGCACACACTGCCCGCGCCCAGTGCTGGAGCCACACGGGTCGTTAGTCAGTCCAGAGGGCGACGGACAGCACTCTCCACTCCTGAGCCCCTCTGGTGTCACACACTCTCTGGGGAACTGAGCGCTCACAACCATTGCGCCCACAAGCACCAAAAAGCAGCACTGCCACATTATCAAAAAAAAATTTGCCAAATTTTACGCACGGCGGATTTCGAGTCAGTTTCACTGACTGGATAATTACCTGCAAGTACGAACCTCAACTACTTATTTTTTTTTCTCCCAAAAATACTCTTGCATCACCTCACAACAGGAATTATTTCTCTGCCAGATGAGTGGGTGTAAACCTCCACCTTCCATGCGCCCACGCAGGACTCTACTTCTATTTCCCCCAAAACCACTGAACCGTCGACCTTAAATACCGGATTAGCGCATGACTGCCCGGATTTACTGACTCCCGCGTGATCCCATCACATAACATCATATTTCCTACTGGGGATGGAGAAGGTAGTGTGATCCAGTCATGCACAGTTTTATCCTTCTAAAAAAAAGTCCCTGGATGTCTGCAGTCGCCCGAATAAATGCAGCATTAAATGCAAGAAATTCTAATTAATAACAAACTCCAAGAAACACAAATTATGATAAATGACTTCGCCCACACACAGTGTAACGTTTCAGTGCGCTTTTATGAGCACTGTATGAAAATTAATTTGCTGTGAAGTAATAGTTTCTCCCCCTTCCCACAAATCTTGCCTTTGGCAAAGGAGTACATGTTTGGAGAGTTAAAATAACTCAAAATAAACCAAAATGATTTTCAGCGTGTCGAAGAAATTCAACCCAGTGTATAAAATACTAGGATCTAATCTTGAAACGCCACAGAAGTTTGTTAAAGTGATCATATTTCGGGTCATTTGACTTCTGAGGAAGGCCCCCCCCCTCTCTCTCCATCTCATTCTTTCCCCAACCCTGAGCCTGCTTTTACTGTCCAGAGCATGTGAGACTTGAAAGCACAAACAGCATTTATTCCACGAGAACAAGTCTTCTAGGAATTCAAATTCTTTCTGTTATTTCTACATGTTTGAAATCACATTAAATGACATGCAACTGGTTCATATTTCAATGCTTTACATGTACAATAAACTCAAAAGTTGAATTCAAAACAGATTTATGAATACTTTGCTGGCTTAATCAGCCTTTTAAATGACATGGGTTACAATATGAAACTCTAGTAGAGCACTGCCTTTCAACACCATTATCTTTTGCTGATTTATGTTTGCCTTGCAATAAGGCCAGTTTGACAGATAGTTGTAACTTGCTTAAAAGGAAATTTCTTGTAACAGTCTGAACATACACAGAGACACACAGTGTTTGTTTAGGGCTGTCATAGTGCAAGATACAAACATAAAGCACTCTCTTCTCCATTTGAAAGCCCCTTATCTCCAACCCTCTGGCAGTAATGTGGGGATGTGGGGAATGAGCTGAGTGATGTCACACATGAGAGATTGCCTGTAGGGAGGTGGAAGATTTTTTTGAGGTAGTATATGTAATGATAGTAAGGCTGTTTGTTGGAGATAAAGAAATTATAATGATGTTTCATGCAGGCGCAGACCTACGATGTGCCCAGGGGTGGTCACACCACACACTAAAATCTGGGCATCCCTCTGGCCACCCCCACACAACCAGTGGTGAGACTTGTTAAGTGCTTTTGTTCCCATGCAGACATATTCTAACAGAGCTTAATCAATACTTGTCTGATGAGCTTTATCAACAATTTATAAAGAATAACCTCAGCAACTCTTTCAGATTTATTTTTTTTAATCAACTTGAGTGTTACATAAAAAGTTTCATTATATCTCGGTAGGAAATCACTGCAAGAGCCCAGAAGAAATTCTGATAAACACAAAAACGTCTCAGTGCAAGATGTTGTCCTCACTTGAAAAAAAGTTAAACACTTTATCACCCTCCCTAATATAAAATACCCTGTTGAAGCAGACCACCACATTAAGAATATATGAATTTTATGACCCCAGAGGAGCAGAAGGTGGGACATCATGATACCTCATCAGGAGCAAATTCAAGCACAGAAGGAGGGGGAAGCTGTATGCCTGTCATGCTTAGTGTTTCACCACAAGGACCTTCTGTTTCCAGCTAACTTAGAACTTCAAAGAACTTTTAAACATTGTTCAACATGAAGTACACCACACTCCTAGAGATGACAATGCCTAAAAGCATAGATAAGGCATCTGTGCCAGCATAGATATGGTTCAAATAACAACTAAACCTCCCATACCCAAGGGAAGACCACTCTCTGGCATGGTACCAAATTTAACAGCTTGGACATATGACCGTATGATGAATCTTTCGACCATCAAAGACTGGGAAGTGAGGAAAAACAAACAAACAAACAAACAAAACAGACATTTTCATGAAGCTCAAACTTGAATTTAATTCTAAAGAATGACTTCAGACAGACTCAAAATACAGAATGATCTTCGGTGTTTCTTATTCTTGGCCCTGCCATTCAGTTCCTCCCCCTCCAGTCTTTTTAAACCAAACATATAAAGTCCAAGGTAATGTTGCTTTATTACTTTTCTTATTGTTTGCTTTGCTATGCTTGTAAGCTTCACTATATCAGAAGTATGATTTATTTTGGAACTGAGTTTCATAGCGTATATGCTATGTTAAAATCAGGTAGTATTATCTTGATGAATCTTAAAAATAAAGTTGTGATGTTTGGTATCATGAGAATCCACATGGTATAGAGAGTCCAAATCTGAACTCAGTAGGATTGTTTAAGGATTTAATGTTATTTAATGTTAATGTTTAGGATTTAATTTCTTGTACAGTTCCATTAAGAGTCACCTCAGAAGTCACATTTTTGTAAACAGCCTCTGACCCCTTGATGTACAGGTACGTCTGAAGAAAGCAGTCGACACTGACACCCCCCACTGAATGACAAACACATTTGCGATTGGTCCGATGCGTCTTTGGAGTTACCTTCAAAATGTCACATATAAAAAACATATAAAAAGTTGTGTGCAACTTTCACTTCCTTTGTGTAACAACAGCTAGAAGGTCTCCAGTGCTGTTCTCCTGACTAACAACCTCCAGCAAAATACTGGCACACCACGGCTCAGAAACTAGCCTACACACACGCAAGAAGTAACCAACCACCTTCTCCAGTACTCAGTTTTTAGAACTTTAAATTACCTTCTCACCACCTTATTAATCAGCTACTTTTGAGGTGACGGTTACCGCTAATTCACATTTATTCATCAACTGCAACTATTGTTTTATGTGTAGTTAGAGTACTTGTGTTATTTTTGTGTTTTTGCTTGTGTTAGTATTAGGAAAAAAGTTTTATGTATATAAAAACATTGCCTTAGTTTTTTTTTTTTTTTATTGTTTAAAACTCAGTCCCTAACTTATATCAAATGCCTTGTTACCTCATTTTAAGTTAAATTCCCTAAGTTATTTTTAATTACTTTAACTTACCTGTAAGGAAAAATGTTTATGTTCATTAAGCCAGCTCTCTCCGTTATACTGTGTTGCTGGTTAGTGGTTTAACTGGTTATGCTTAGTAACTCTGATTAATGCTTTATACCTCTACAACCATGCTAATTTCCCTACATATTATAATTATTATTGGTGGTACTTAATAATTCCAATCAACACCATACATGAAGCTTATTTCCCTACATTTGATTCCTCATGGTGTTTGTATCCAGAGTCATGCCTCCATAAACAAATGAGAAGAGTAAGTGACCCAAAAACGGACTATTTGGCTACAGTTATTTTGTTATGATGAATTTTACATCCTTTATTTAAACAGGTAGTCTCACTGAGATCAGGATCTCAGTCACACAGGTCTAGAGACTGGTCATTGACCTCCTGGCAACCACCTGTAGCTAGGGGAAAAATGCACATGTGACTGAGGCCTAATACAAAGTGATACATTACATGGATTTTCAGAATTAAAAGCAAGTACAACAGTGATTTTTGTTAAATGAATATAACCTGTTAAAATATTCTGATAAAACAAGAGACTGTAGCTTCATAGCTTTGTAGCCTATTCCATTTGTATGCAGCAAGGTATCTGAGTCCAGTTTTTCCAAGTTCACTGTGAGAAAAAGGAGCACCTAGTGCTAGAATGTCCTGTGACCCGACACTGTAAGCACTCTATTTAAATGTAACAAGAGAGTAGAGGTGACCAGACAATTTTTGAAGTAGAGCCTTATAAGTAAACATGAACTCTGTTTCTCTTCCGTTAGTTAAGGAGGACCACCCCGCCTTTTATATAAGATGCAATTGTGGGTGAGAAAAGTATCACCTTTGATAAAATGTTGCCCATGGTGATATACAGAATCAAGAGGCTTTATAGTGAAGGGAGACGCATGCTTGTAAACAACATCACCATAATTAAACACAAACCGGATTGTACAATGATCTTACAACTAGTAGAGGATACATAAATATACTGTATGTTTCTGTGCAAATATCCAACTTTTACTTTCAGTCTTTTTGAGAGGTGTTACACATGGGTCTTAAGTGTCCAGTTTGTACTTTTTGATAGCTTCAGTGACTATAAAGGTTCGAATATGCAGAAGAAAAAAAACCCAAAACAATTAACAAGGCATCATTTTTATGGTCCCAGCTTGGCCACCACTATAAAAATGATATGACTTTGTCACTGGTGGCATGAATATGAATTTAATGTGAAAGTGGAGTGTAATTATTGTAATATGTTCAACTGTCCTCTTCTTTGATCGTCTTTTTTTGTTGTTGTTGCTGTTTCTGTTTACTTTTTCTATTAATTACCTGTGCAACCTTCATTTGAATTCTCCCTCCAATTGCCCCTTGAGCATGTGGATTTGTTGATTTGCTTCACTGCTGTGCAGGTGAAGGAGCTGGTTTCGAAACAAAAACAAAACCTCTGATTACTCCAAATGAGCTGATGATACAAGTGAAAAATCTTGATTATTTTGGTGTGCTGCTACTATAACCTCAAGGCAGTTTTGCTATTAGAGGAAAAAAAAAGTCTGTTTTTGCTTTCAAAACCTCCAGCGATAACCCTGAGGACTTAAAATCTAGGGCAGGATCAGCAAGGCAGATGCTTTCAAAAACATCTTACAGTCTGCCCTTAATTCACAGCAAGCCTTACCCTGGATTGCAGAGAGGGCACTTGATAGTTTTTAATTGTTGGATATTATCTAACAGCATCTAGGACATGTATATTGGCTACCCTCCAGGGGATCAACATCCTCTAATTAGCAGCCAGATGCTTTGCAAATTCACACATCAAATCCTCATCACAGGGAGATCTTTCAGGAGAGGAAGAAAAAAAAATCACTGTGAAGGTTTTAGCTTTAAATAACAACATCTGCCTTCACTTGAATGGCAAGTAAAGCAGTAGAAAATCAGCGTACCTTAAAATCAACACTAGCTTTTAAATGGTCAGATCATATAAACAGTAAATGTTGAATGGTGGTGCAGTAAGTAGAAATTTGAGGTAATTGTACTTCACTTAAGTATATCCAGTTGAGGCTACTATATACACCCACCTACCTCTTTATTAGTTACACCTTGCCAGTACCATGTTGGACCCCCTTTTGCCTTCAGAACTGTCTTAATTCTTCGTGGCATAGATTCAACAAGGTGCTGGAAACATTCCTCAGAGATTTTGGTCCATATTGATATGACAGCATCACACAGTTGTTGAAGATTTGTCACCTCCACATCCATGATATGAATCTCCTGTTCCACCACATCCCAAAGGTGCTCTATTGGATTGAGATCTGGTGACTGTGGAGGCCATTTGAGTACAGTGAACTCATTGTCATGTTCAAGCAACCTGTTTGAGATGAGCTTTTTGACATGGTGTGTTATCCTGCTGGAAGCAGCCATCAGAAGATGGGTACACTGTGGCCATAAAGGGATGGACATGGTCAGCAACAATATTCAGGCAGGCTGTGGTGTTTAAACAATTCTCAGTTGGTACTAAGGGGCCCAAAGTGTGCCAAGAAAATATCCCCCACACCATTACACCACCAGCAGCCTGAAATGCTGATACATGGCAGGATGGATCCATGCTGTCATGTTGGTTACGCCAAATTCTGCCCCACCACCTGAATGTTGCAGCAGAAATCATCAGACCAGACAACGCTTTTCTAGTCATCTGTTGTCCAATTTTGTTGATTCCCTGCAGATTGTAGCCTCAGTTTCCTGTTCTTAGCTGACAGGAATATCACACTTCTGCTGCTGTAGCCAATCTGCTTCAAGGTTCAGCATGTTGTGCATTCAGCGGTGCTCTTCTGCATACCTTGGTTGTAACAAGTAGTTATTTTAGTTACTGTTGCCTTCCTATTGCCATTCTCCTCTGACCTCTGGCATTAACAAGGCATTTTTACCCAGAGAACTACTGCTTACCGGATATTTTCTCTTTTTTGGACCATTCTCTGTAAACTTTAGAGAACGTCAGCAGGTCGTCTTGACCATATCTACATGCCTAAATGCACTGAACTGCTGCCATATGATTGGCTGATTAGACATTTGTGTTAACAGCTGAACAGGCATGCCTAATTAAGTGGCTGGTAAGTGTAGTTCTACTTGAGAGTGTTAGCATTTCCACCAGAGAGTGATATCCCCTCAGCTCTCTATGACGTTAGCAAGAGTGGATATCACTTATATGATCATCTCAGGCACATACCTATGGCAGAAGCCCCACTCACCTGCTATTCAAAAAGTCTTTTGAGAGGGGCAGTTAATCAGTAGAAAACTGGCTTAACGGAGGGGTAGCCTCAAAGGGAAAAGACCTAAAACAGCTTGTTTCAGACAGTGGGTGAACTGAGGGCCTGCACCAAGGCCCAGCATAAGATAAATAAAGATTATATTGAACTGATAATCAAGCAACAGTACTCTAGTAGGTTCCAAAAATAAACATCAAAAATAAACATAGCATAAACATAGTCCAAAAAGGTAAAAGCATAAAATATTTAGCCAAAAATAAAAGATTAGTAAGGAATAAAGAAAAGAAGTTATATTTTTGAGGATGAAATTCCTTTTTTCTGTCATCAATGCATTGATTTTGTGACTCCTTGAAAGGGCAGGAGTACTTATATAACCTAGCTAAAACTAGCTTCACCTCAGCCAGGTGCAGTTCTAAAATCATACTCGATGCTTCAATGAAAGCACTGGTTCTGCTGATAATACCAGAGCAAGGTATTAAATGCTGAAGGTTTGCTTGCAGGGGAGTATTTCATGTTGTTAGTACTCCTTCCTCACCCCCAATACAAAGTAAAGTGCCATTTCATTGTCAAAGATCTAACTGAGGATTGTTTTGATGCAGTTTGCTTTAAAATTAATATGTTTTGTTCTGGGGCAAGTTGTCACTACCACTTTGTTCTTGGTAAGATGTGAAGGCACTGATGCTGTCAGTATTAATAATTTGCATGTCAAGTCATTCATCATTTAAATGTTCTCCTTAGGCATATAAAGCAATGTCATAACAATGCCACAGTTTTGAAAGAGGAGAAGCTTTTTTTTTTCTTCCTTTCTCCAACGTGATTCCTTATACTGAAAGGCAAAGAATCTTAACCAGTCACATGAGTTTCACGTTGGTTACCATAATTCCAGCTGGGGTGTATTGTTTCAATAACTGGGGCGTGACTGGGAGGATTACGCAAAGCTAGCACTAAGCTCATTCTCATGTAGTAACTTTTGAAAATAGAGCCACATTCTTGATATATGTGCTGTTCAATGTGTTTCTCTTGAGAACTATTAGGAGGCCAGTTAGTGTGGCAAAGTTGTTAGGATCATTTAAACATCATTTTTTCCAGTGTCCTTATCTTCTACATTTTTAAATGTCAAGATGAATACTGTAATAGCTATAATTATAAATTATTCTGACCTTAGAGTGTTAGACTCACCCTAAATGAATTTTCTATGATTTATCATCATGGGTGTTTAATAATTCAGAGTTCTATTGACCTGAAAATGCACTGCAGTGTTTTAAGGTCATATTTCAGGACAGAAGCCACCAGCTACTCCCTATTTATCTTTACTATCTGTCTGCCACACTTCTGCCTAAAATAGACACTCAAAACTCCTTCCTTAGTTGATTATGTGTCACATCAGTTTAGTCTTAATTAAACTGCTAAATGAGCTAAATATGTCAGTTTTTTTAATGTATGAACAGTACTGTGCAAAAGTCTTGATCCAACCCTGATTTCTTTATATTTTGCTTCCAAGGAGCCAGACATTCTTGTAATTTTTTAAAGTGGTCTTAAGCAATAGTTCTCCAGGCTTTCTGAAGGTCTTTCAAAGTTTTTCTTTGGACATTGGCTGCTTTTTCACTCATTTTCAGTCCAGTCCTTGCAGCTGACCATTTTCAGAGGAATTTTTATTTTTTGTATGTTAAGCCACTTAACACTTACCTGTGAATCTTTCAAGCATAAAAAGGGCACCTAACTCAAGGGATGAACCAGTGTTGTGTCTACACATAACAGACAACTTAGCAAAGAATCAATTTTAAATTGTATCTTTAGGCACTTTGGTACAAGCAGCCTGTCACAAAAACACATCATTTACTCCCATTTCTTTAGTTGAATCCATGAAAAATGCCAAAGATAACACAGTTTGACAGGCATGAAATAGTATTTTTGTACAACATTCCCAAAGAGTTATTAGCTGAAAACTTGGCATATCTCGGCATGGGTACAGTGTGTCCTTAAAA
>VUQI01047181.1:5075-17901 GCA_015106735.1 Paratilapia polleni | reverse complement strand
ATCATTAGCTATTATTAACTCTGTCTCTCTCTCATAGGTGTGTCTTTTTGTCCTGTCTACCTCTGCTCTCTTCTGTTTCTCCTCACCCCCAACCGGTCACGGCAGATGGCTGCCCCTCCCTGAGCCTGTTTCTGCCAGAGGTTTCTTCCAGTTAAAAGGGAGTTTTTCCTTCCCACTGTTGCCAAGTGCTTGCTCATAGGGGGTCGTCTGACTGTTGGGCTTTTCTGTCTAATATTGTAGGGTCTTTACCCTAAAATATAAAGCGCCTAGAGGCGACTGTTATTGTGATTTGGCACTATATAAATAAAATTGAATTGAATTGAATTGAATTGAATTGAATTGAATGCACTGAGTTGAGTGTATACCACAAATTTTCACTGGATTGGCTCATTTTTTTCCCATGAAGTTTTATGCCATCATTATATTTTGAAAATTCCGTCAGTAGCTTTAAAAAAATGCATATTATGGTAAAATAAAAAATATGTTTTCTTTTAATTCTAGGGATCAAAGGGATTTTTGTATTTTTGTGTTTGAGGATTTCAGGTTGGCATCACTGTGGGAATACCAGAAAGCCAAGCCAATGAGAAGTTATCACCGGTGATGAAGAGGTGGACTTGATAAGTTTAAATATATTGATACATTTTGATTCATATTGATCTATTTTAGGCTCTATTGTTTCATCTTTGCTGTCTGCTTCTGGGCAGAGTCAAGCCGAACTGGGCCACGCTTTTCTTTGTATTTTTGCTTATGATCAGCACTAACGAGACATTGTGTTGAACCAGGAACATTGTCGTAATATTTTCATACCCCAGACTGCCTGTTGTGAGAAGGCGGAGAGTCTCTTACAGCAGGCAGGCCACCCGGTGTGCCCTGTTTTTTTCTCTGCTAGGAGGGATGAAGATGGTATAGGAAATATAAAGTTGGAACTTTCATTCTATGCCTTACACTATGCTACATTTTGCCAGATGTGAGTCCTGCATGTGTCTAAAAGTTGTAATGAAACTCTGAAACACAACTGTTTTCTTGGAATTCACTTTATTTCTGAAATTTTGACAACAGGAACATTGTGAGGAGAAAATAGAGCTGCTTTAAAACTATAATCTCTAAGCCACAACATTAAAGCCACCTGCATAATAATATTGTGTAGGTCGGGGCATTGACACTGGACCTCTGGGGGTTTCCTGAAAAGTTATTGCCCTGTGGGGGTGTGCACACTGCATCCTAATCAATGTTCAAGTCAACTTTCAGTGACACGCGTGACATTATAGTAATGTTGCTGAGCAGTTCGTTTTTTTAGGGAAATTTAAAGAATTGGAATTCTACATTATAGAAGTAGGACTTTGACAGTAACCCCTCTAATCCACAAAGTGGCGTTAATGCACCTAAAAGTTGTTTGTAGACCGCCATTTAGCACACAGAAGAAGAGGAAGGCCGTCCCTCCGGCCACTCCTACCCCTCTACTGGGCCCGCCTCTCAATCTGCAAACCATGTGGCTACCTTTGGTAAATAAATACTTCTACTAAATTTTAACTTCCATTGCGGTGTGAATTTTTGCACAGCCGAAGCAGCCAACATGTCGGTGGGCGTCCTGAACCTCCAGGCGCAGGTGGAGTCGGTGCTGGGCACGCTGGTCAAAGCGGCCTCGGTGGAGTTAATCAAACTGTTCGAGAGCAGATACCGAGCTTCCGATGTGGATCTGGGCCGCACTGAGGACGCAGAGGGAAGCGAAACCTTGGATATTTTATCGAGTGGAGACACAAAACGCAGCATCGGAGTGCAAGTGGACGAGGACATCTATGAGCCGCTGTTGTTCCATGGTATGTCTTTCTGAGCCTTTGAACGCTGTTGCTTCCTGTTTGTGTCCACGGCTCTGCTGCAGCACCAAATACACACAAAGAGTGCAGTCGTTCCTAAAGGTTTAAGCTGCATTAAAAAAAAAAAAAAGAAAAAAAACCCCTGAAACTTAACCTCAAGGAGTTTTGTGGCATCGGTATACATAGTGCTTGATGCATATTTGCATATCATCAAGCATTCTTGCATATTAATAATGTTATATTTGTTGGACTGAATTCCTGTAGAGTAGAAACCCAGCGTTAACCCTTCCCCCCCTCTTCTCCGTAGAGCCTACTTTTCTCTCGGATGGTGGTTGTGTGAGGGAGTGCAAGGAGGTGGTGGTGGAGGGTTGCCTCATTCCGCCAGAAATCCTTTTGACTGAAGATAATGGGCCTGCTGACCCCCAGTGGTCATCTCTGAAGGATCCAGTGAGTGAGAATTTACAGGGGTGTAAATCACCTGTGGAATGAAGAACAGGCCCTGTGAGCAGCTTTATGTAGCCTGCTCTGTTCTCACTGTTGCTTGTTGTTTTTTTGTTTGTTTGTTTTTTTTGTTTGTTTGTTTTTTTTTGTTTGTTTGTTTTTAATGGGATGCCTTAGGTGTGACCCACATTGCACTCAACATGTATGCATGCAAATGTGTCATGTCTCTTATCAGGTTGTGGATATGGTGGAGCTGAGCATCCTTGAAGTGGAGTCGCCGTCTGACTGCGATGCTCAGACAGAAGTTGTCTTGCATGGTAAGAGCAGAAAGTGAAGGCTGAAACACACTGACAGACTGGAAGCATGAACAGAGACATGTTATGCATATCAGGAAAAAAAACTGGGGTTTTATCTTTTATTTTTGGAGATGTGAAGAACAGGTTTTAACAGGTAGTACTCCAGCTGCAGTTTGGACCACACTTTGCCAGTGCTGATGGTTGCATTTAAAGTTTATACTGATAAATATGATTAAATCCTGTGCATATTTTCCAATGATGCAACTTTGGACAGAGGAAACAATATGGTCCAGTTTTTATGGACCATATTACATTACATGTGTGTCACACCAGCATTCATTTGAGCCATTCCACATGAAAGATCAATCATATCTGAAAAAATGTCCTGCCTGACCCCCTCAGAATCAGCTGATATTTCTTTTGTACAATAACTTCAGTGTACCGTATACATTTAATGAAGCAATGCAAAATTTTACCTTCATACTATAGAAATGCTACAACTAATACATGTATTTCTAGCTGTCACTTAAAGGTGCCACCAGTAAAGCTGTGGCTTTTTGCTCACTCCGACTGGGAAACTGCAGCACTGAGAAACGTGTGTCTTCCTCCATGACCCCTGATGTTTACTGCAAGCAAGTTATACATAACAATACCAAGTTTAGGACCACATGTTAATTTAATGATTTGGTATGGCAGGGTTAGACATACAGTGCATCTCTTGGTGCGTCCATCAAACATTTCTGTATTTTACACCTACAGGTATCCACATTGAATCCAAAGAATAGTTTGTGTCTTGACGCCATTACTAAAGTGCATAGTGAGAATGTGCTGTGCTGACATTTGCACCCTCACTGCTTAAACTTCTGCAACTGATTTCTGCTGTTTAGCAAGTTGGACGTGTTGCTTGCGTTGCTGCCGTGTGGTGCTAACAGCAGCAATGCTTGAGCTTTTATCTCATAGATGCATTAAATAGCAAAAATCTCAGCTCTGTTTGTCACTGATGGCACGCATCATCAGTCTCTTTCAAACCCGTTTGTCTTAATCTGATGGCAGTCTATCTTAAAACACCCTGGTGACTTTGATTTAAATATCACATTGTGTTTCAGTCCGGGTGCTTCCACTTCCATGAAGAGCAGTATACGCTAACTTGCGTAGTGCATGAATTTTGACGGGGTAGGGTTGTTTGATATCGAAAACGGCAAGCTGTGCACTTACCAGCAACAACAACTGCAACATTTGACTACAGTTGTCATGGTGTTGCATTTTTGTGAACATTTGCAACTTTTTTTATGGATTTAGATGGTACTAAATTCTTCAGTTGTGTAGATGATTCAACATGCATAAACATCATAACCAAAGCAACAACTGTATCTGCTGTTATCTAGAATTGTTTGATGGGCCCTCTCCCCGTGCTACGTTGCCTAGATAGCGAACTCTGAGGGGTGCAGAACCCTTTTGTAAAAGACTGAAGGGGTTTGGAAGCTAACAGAAAGAAGAGTGAAAATGTACAATAACATTAAAAATGCATGTGATCTTTTTCAGTCTCTGCAGAGACACGGACAGAGACATCAAGGTGTGGCCCTACAAACAGCTCGCCAGCTAATCAGAAGCCTCTTGTGATCCAGCCCGACACAAGTGACTCTGCTTCTGGGGAGAAGGTGAAGTTTGTTTGCCCGTTAATCCTTAAACCAGAGTCTCCGGCACCCAAACGTGATAAATCGGAGAAGCCTGCTCAAGCCGAGCCTCAGCAAGCCTGTGTCAGCACAGCTAAGGGCACTGCTTACAGTCCATCCCCATCTGATGGAGCTGCGACTCCAGCACAGATTGGGGTGTGGGAATGGGTCCACTCTCAGAAGGAAGCCAAGAATCATCTCCAGATGAAACTGAAACTCACCTCTCCAGATCCAAAGCTGCTGCGTCCCTGTGCAGTACAGCTAGTAAATGTTCTCACAATACCTGAATCAGTGATGAGGAATCAGGGTGACGCTGCCAAAGTTAACAGTGTTGACCACAAAAATGGTTGGCCTGTGCCCAAAGACCTCCGCCACCATCAAGGTCTTCACACGGGCCATCGCCTCTGCTGCTTCACCAGATGTGAAAATGACATTTGGCGTCTCCAAAAGGTTGTCAGCCGCTCCCGTGATGGATACAGTTGCAGTATCTGCGGGAAAACATTCAGCCGGAGGAAAATCCTCCGGCGACACGAACGCTTCCACACTGGAGAAAGACCTTACTCGTGTACGGTGTGCCCTAAGACATTTGCCCTAAGGAAGAGCCTCCGCCGCCACTTGAGGTTCCACACAGGAGAGAGGCCGCACACCTGCACGCAGTGCGGTAAAAGCTTTCGTCTGCGAGACAACCTGAAAGCACACTTGAGGTTTCACACCGGAGAGAAGCCTTTCAGCTGCGGCACGTGTGGTAAGACATTCAGGATCATGAGGAATCTGGAGAAACACAAACTGAGCCAGTGTGAAGTCTTTGTTCCTTCGTTCAGAACGATTGCTGGCTTTAAACTGTAAAAACAGCTGTCAGTGACACGTATGTCTACCTCAGACTGAAAACACTGAATCACTTTTACAGTAGCTGTCCTGAGAATCTCAGATAAGAAAAGTGCAAGTCATAACTGAGACAGAAACTATGGTCCATGTTGATTCTTGATATTTGAAGTAAATGAGGTTGCAGTTGGATGTTGACATTTTGTTTTAAAAGAACCTTGTACTACTGATGGTTTAGTCTTATATTGTCTGTTTCTTATTTCTTGCCATATTTTTGCTTTTTGTGATTGTGGATCATTTATGGGGCTGAGAGAATGCAGTAGTACTACTAAGCATGTTTTTGCATTAAACCTTCTGAGAAACACATGATCAGTCTGCAGGGAAACCCACCCATCCTTGAACAGTTAACTAGCTTACAAGTGTGAGTACTCTGGTGCTCCTTGGAGGTTGGAATGCACCATTAATGGGTAGACCTAAGATATCTGGTGGTTGTCCGGTTTGGGAAAACCACAGCTCTCCACCTCCCAACATTTCCTTTTAAATTAAGTACTTTTATATATTTGTTTTTTTTTTTTCTTAACACTCATGTCATTCATTACTGACTTTTTGGCTTTGTATTCATGTTATGATTATTTGGTGTCTGTAGGTGTCTTGCTTTCCATGACCTGTATGTCTCATGGTGACTTTATAAGTTTTTAATGTTAAAATACAACAAATATGGTCTTGTTTTCTTTTTAAAGACAAGAAAAAATGATTTTTACACTTTAATAACTACATGTATGCCCGACATTGACAAATGTCTTTTTTTCTGTCTTTTTAAAAGTTTTTGCTGATTAATATTTCTCTTGTGTATCAATAAAAACACACTGTTGCAAAAATAGATTTTATCTTGTTTGTGTGTGTGAACCACAACCATACAAGTTATGGTGGCACCGCCTTTTAAATAAAATACCCTTTTATTGATTGAAGTTGCTACAACTGGCTAAACACTCAGTAATTTACTGAAGGTTGTAGCTCAGTTGTGACACTTTTCATTCTTGGGGACTTAGAGACGCTATGTGCGTGTTTACTTACACACATTAACCTGGCCTGAAAGCGATACAATACATGTAAACGAGAAGAGTGCTGTTATAATAAAATGGAGGAAAAACGTATCTTTCTAACAAACCCCTAAAATCCTGTCCTTCAAATGCCGCGGTTTAAAACTTAATATGTACTCATTGATGCTAATCAATGAAAAGTCACGCGGAATTAGCCATTAGCACTATTTCAATGACACGATATACGGAGCATTAAGTAAATGTCTACGTTTTTATTACAACTTTATTCGTGTTTTTTTTTCTTCACATTGACTGTAACCGAGTTCATGGACATGTCGCTAATTCAGTCACCTATTTGGAAACGTACAAGTGTATAATAATCACATTAATATAATGACGACATGCCAATTGGCGCTTTAAGCCGTGGGGGTAAGCACGCACTGTTAACTGGAAATCTTTTATGGATATTTAAACTCTTAACAATGACGCTACCATCACGTAAGTCCGTATTTTACCTCAAACTACGGTTTAACATTTAAAGCTGCGCTGACTCGACCGGAGACGCGTAGAAGGGCCCTTCCTCTTAGGCCCCGCCCACCCGGAAGTATAAATATTAACACTGCAGCGCTTTCACTTTTAGCAATGTTTTTACAAAAGACAGAAAACGAATAATACTGACAGCTTCACGCACCTTTTTTTTTTACAAGGTAGGAATTCTTCTGGTGTATGTCTCGTCCTCAGGTTGATGGTTTATTCAAAACACACTAGGAGGTGTTGAAAAAGGCAACCGTATGGAGCTGTAATAACTTTGCCGATAACTCCTTCCTCTGCTCTTTCCATGCTCCCTGCCCCCCCCCCCTTTTTTTTTTCTTTTTTCTTGAAAGAAGGATCAACGATGGAAGAGGCAGATCAAACCCGGCTGGAGGAAATGCTCATGTGCCCAGTGTGCCAGGACATCTTCAAGGATCCTCGGCAGCTGCCCTGTGGACACAGCATGTGTATGAGCTGCCTGGAAGGCCTGATGGATCACTCCTCAGACGTTCCCTTCAAGTGTCCAGACTGCAGGGCACATTTTGGACAGGTTGTCACTGTACAGAAGAGCTACACGTTGGCCAGCATCACAGAGGACTTCAGGGTCAACAGGAGGATGAGGGTACCTGCTTGAAGCACTTTTTAAACCTCAGTTCTGTTTGTCACTCTTAGCTGGATAAACTAATCTGTGTGACTACAACACATGTGTCAATATCTGAATTTTCTCCTCAGGAAAAGCAGACAAAATGTGTGTACTGCGACTACTGCCCGGAGAAAAAAATCTTGGCTGTTAAAACGTGTATGAAGTGTGAGGTGTCGCTGTGCAAAGAGCACGTCAAGGACCACCAGGAGCTGCCCGTGTTCACTGGGCACCCTCTGGTAGGACCTCTGAGTGACCTCGCCGAGAGGAGATGCCCGCAACATGAGGATGAGGTGCTGAGGTTCTACTGCAAGTCGTCCAGACGCTACATCTGCAGCATCTGCGCACAGGAGGGCAAGCAGCTCAACGCGGCCACTGAGGCCTCCACCATCCTACGGAGACAGCTGACCGTGAGTGCAATAACACGCTTTGACTCCATTTTACACAATCAGGGCATCGCTATGTCAGTAAGAAAACAGTAGGTTGGTTTTTACAAAGGAACACAGTTTCATGTTAATAACTGAGGGCTACTCTCCTCACACTAGTCTTTCATTTCTTAACCTCTTAAAATCCAACAGGTCTAGTCCAGGGTTAGGGGTAGGATCATGTCCAGCCTTTTTATAGAATTTGGAAAATGAAAGCATCCAGAAATACTGTACTGCTAAAATGAATGTATTAGACTTCATTTGAAGAGTAACAGCTTCATATCTGAACTTATATGTATTTAGTATGTGGCTAAAACAAAACCCAACCTTAACCCCAACTTAAGGCCGATCACTATTGACCTAATGGATGATCAAGTAATTTAAGGTGATGCTGTGTGTGGATTCCACAGGAATACATGGACCAGCACTTCAAAGTGCTCCTGGAGCAAATTACAGAATCCAGCAACACTGTAAAAAGACTGCAAGAGGACATTCACCATAATGTGAGCCCTGTTTCCTGACATCTAAATTATCTAATTTCAAGGTGTTTGTTTCCATAGCTAATATCTGTTTTCCTAAACCCAGAAGCAAAAACTGAACCCTGCTAGCTCAATCAATGGTGTCACAGTGGTCCTTCTCTTCCTTTGGTTCATAGTTCTCTATTATGGTAAGAGAACCCCAAGTCCTGTCTTCTTGTGTTCCTCTTGTGTGTTTTTGCGTGAACTTACTGACGTCTGCCTTTGTTTCCAACCAGCCTACAACTTCTCTGTGGAAAACCAGACGCTGACAGAAGCATTGGACGAGCAGCAGAACCGCGTGCATCACATCTATTCCACCATCGCAGGTAAGAAGGGTTCAAGTCGCGTGTTTTCCTGCCTACATGATGGTTGGATGCAACTTTTTTTTCTTGGTCAGATGTAGCAGCTCCCTGCATTATTTGCTGGGTGCTAGGCTAACTGTTACCTCTGCTTCCAGTCTTTATAATAAGCCAGACTAACTCACCTCTAGGTATAAAGTATCTTTTTATTTATGAGACAGACATGAAATCTTTCATAGCCAGCTCCTCGCAAGAAAGCAAATAAGCCTGCATTTCTTTATTTCTTAAAAAGTCAAACTTTTGTGTCCGTGTATGGTAGCACTTACAGCAGGACTCTTCATCTCCTAAAGCAGAGCCACAAGAGTGACAAACTATAATTGTTTAATGTCTGTTTATATTCAGAAATCTGAATAACTTTTTTGTATCCCTGCATAGAACTCTTGGTTCATCATCCCATGAAAAGCCACAAACCTGAAGAAACAGAAGATCAAGGTATGAATCTGTTTGTCTCAGAGTACAGTGGCTACCTTGATGGTCATAATGTCAGTGTAATATGGTGTAAACTTGTTTTGGGTTTTTTTATGATTATAATATTATCCAGGTTGTTGATCCTCTCCATTTACGCAGGCTAGAAGGAAATTCTTCACGCCTGGATTTATATTCTTCATATAATCTTTAGTAGTGTGGTTCTGTAGTGTAGTGGGTAACACATTTAGCTTACACGTAAAGGATTCCCTGGTTCGATTGCGGGAGGAGACACAAACTCAGCCTAGTGCTGGTCCCAAGCCCGGATAAATGGGAGGGTTCAATCGGTAAAATCTGCTCTAACTCAACATGCAGATCCATTTGCTGTGGTGACCCAGTGGGAAGTAAGGCAACAACCAAAAGTACCTTCTTATATAATCTTCAGTTGTGAAATATGAACGCAGCAGTAACAGCATCACTGTCAGGCTTCCACTTTTATTTCAGCATCAGTACATTTGGAATCCTCCTGATTTTTGACTGTACATTGCTTGAGTTGAGACACCTATGATCACGGCAGAATGAGGAGAAACACAAATATCTGGATAGGCATTTAAAGTGAGATTGTAACTTTTATTGAACAAAAGTCAAGAAGAAGAAGAAAAAGAGCAGTTGGTACCAATTGTAAGCCAACTGTAGCTACATAGCCAAAGTAATTCCTCAAAGCCATAAAATCCAAAGAGTAATAGACTGATTTCTATGGGCATGTGTTAAAAACTGGGATAGCATCAAAGTGGTGCATGTAAACCCTCTTAAAATGTCTGGTTGTCTGTCAGGAGCTGTTATGTTGGACCTGGACACTGCCAATCATGTCCTTGGAGTCTCCGCTGACCTCAAAACAGTCGAGAGAGTGAAAGCAAAGCTGGATTATCCCAACAGGATCAGCCGTTTTGATGAAGCCCCGCAGGTCCTCTCCTCCAGGTGCTTCTCCTCTGGTGTCCATGTCTGGGAGGTGGAGGCTGAGGGGCACTGGGACATCGCTGTATCCTACAAGAGCATTCAAAGAAAGTGCAAGGAAAGCAGCGCCTTCGGAAACAACCCAGAATCCTGGAGTCTGGTGCACAAAGGCGAAGGGAACCTGTTTGCCTGCCATAATAAAATAGAAACAGCTCTGCCTAGAACTTTGCAGAGCAGCCGAATAGCAGTGGTGGTTAATTTTGAGGAGGGCAGCATCTCATTCAGCGCTGTAGATTCCACCATCACACAGCTGCACGAATTCAAGGCTGAACTGACTCAGCCAGTGTGTCTGGGTTTGGGGCTTCATCCCGTGGATCCACCCAGCAGAGCTTCTATTGTCAAAGCTTCCTGAATAATGCTGCATACTGTCACAATATTCAGACAACACTGGATCCACACTGCCTCTAGTTCAGTGGCTTGAGCCAAAGAGAAGGTGTCTGAAAGGGGCAAAGCCAAATCACACCTCAGGAATCTTTTTTATTGTAATGCTTTGTATGACATGTAAAGTATGTTTGAATAACTGATTTTTCCCCCCGATTGTAGATACTTATTTTTAATATAAATGTAATCATGTTACCTGATTGGCCTTGATTAGCATCCAGATATACAATTTGAACATATTTTAATAAATGACAGTCCATTCTGCCACTTTTGCAAAAAACAAAGAAAAATGATGCTCTTCAACCCTGTCACCGTTGATCCAATACTTAAATAAAATAGCATTGCTGTAACAGATTTAAACTGCAGCAAATAGAGCTGCAAGAAAATGTTTTGAAACCTTAATTACCCAAATGTTTGAATCGATTACTCATAAAATGTGGTCTGATCTTTACCTAAGACAGTCTTTCAGACCAACACAAATTTACTGTACTAATAACAGTTGTACTTTTCATGTTCTTTACTGAACACACTGAGTAATCACTCACAGTGCAGGCTGGAAGTCAACTCTTAAATTTAGTGACTTGTAGAACTTCCTTTAGAAGCAACAACCCCCCATCAGACATATCCTTTACTCCTTATGAAGTTTGCACATTGATCACAATGTGATTTTGGACAGCCCTCTTCAGGCGATACCACAGGATCACTTTTGGTCAAAAATTCAGGACTCTGACCTGGAAATAAATACCAAACTTATTTGTTTCTGTTGTTGATTTAGTTGTGTGCTTTGGGTCATTGCTTTGTTGCATCACACGACCTCTATTAAGCTTCAGACCATGGACTGCTGCAATGAGCTCTTCTTTTAATGTGTTGATTCAGTTCATTGTTCCCTCAATGACTGTAAAGCCTTGATTGCAAAGGCTCTGAAGGAACAAAGCAGCCTCAAACCATGATGGTGCCTCCATTGTGCTTCAGAGTTGGGAGTAGGATTTGTTGTTGGTGTGCAGTGTGTTTTTCCTCTAAACAGTCAAAACTTGTGTCTCATCTGCCCGCAGAACATTGTCCCAGAAGTATTGTTGACCATCTAGATGCTGCAAACTTGCCGCAATATTTTTGGGGGCAACAGAATATACAACTCATAATTGCAAGAATTCCACAACATGAAAACAGTTTTAATCCCAGTTTTTGTTTAGTTTCTTTTTTTTTTGGCCAGAGCTATTGGTGCCTTGAGCCCACATTTGACATGATTAAATATTAAACATGGAATGAACAGTTTGGCATCTTTTCTTGAGACAAATGTAGTGAAAACAAACCAAATCTGTAACTTTTTTCCTCAATATTAGCCACACATGACAGGAAAATTGTGAATGCCAAAGTGTAGTTTTATGTTAGCACTAGTAGATGAGTAGAAAAAGTCAATAAATTGACTCAGTAGTGTGAAAGTGTGCCAACACTGGCTAATATTAACCACCATAACCTAAGGTCAGACCACACAAATTAAGGATATGGTGGCAAAAACTGCATGATTGTGGTATGTAATTTGCCATAAGTCATTATATTTCTCATCAAAAGTTATGTAAGCTAACATTATATTCCTCCATTTGTCATCTTAACATAAGTTTGAGCAATTTTGCTCATTTATTAAGAAAACATGAAGGTTGAGCATTCTTTAACAAAAATGAAGGCAATAATCAGCCTGGAAGGCCACTATCCTCAGTACAAAACAGGTTATACAGTGATACAAACATTTCTGCTAACAAAACAAGAACTGGTTCAGTTACAGGTTCTCTTTCTTGATACAAAAGGAATTAAACACGTAAAAATGTCAAAGCATGGGTTTTAAACCTTGATGTAGAAAATCAGTCAGTGAGCACCGAACAAAGTTGTTTTTTGTCTTCTTTTGGTCTTCAACAACTTGCAGTAAACAACTATAAACTAAGAGAATAGAGAATATCATTGTCCTAACCATATCTCATACTTCTCTAGCTGCCTTAAGGCCCCTTGATGCCTGACTAAAAATTATATACATACTCAATCATATCTATACATATATATTTTTTTACCATTTCTATACTGCACCAGTTCTACACCCATCCCACAGCTATTAACACTTGCTTCTAGTGAAAATTCTTCAACAGAAAAGTCTGTTGATGTGATGGATAGCAGCTGCTCTGTTACTTCACTGTTGCCATGTTCTGATTCCTTATGGAGCACCACGCCTTAAATACATCTCTGAAAAACAGAAAAATCATGTAAAGAAAGGTTCTCTAAAGTTTGCTGGAAACAAAACATAAATGTCTGTGTCAAACCTCTACACACCTGCAGTGAGTGGCCACACATTCATTACTGCAGTATTCTTTGTCCCAGTCTTCGCTCTCTACTGCTGGGTTGTTGCAACCTGCTCTTACACACACAGTCTTCACTGCAGCGGCATCACGGGACCCACTCACCTCCATCTCCTCCTGATGAA
>VUQI01047179.1:12935-28003 GCA_015106735.1 Paratilapia polleni | reverse complement strand
GGGAACACCCCAAAAGAGCTGCAGTTCTGGAGATGCTCTGACCCAGTCGTCTAGCCATCACAATTTGGCCCTTGTCAAACTCACTCAAATCCTTACACTTGCCCATTTTTCCTGCTTCTAACTGATGTGTTAGAAGGACAAAATGTTCTCTTGCTCCCTAATATTATATATTAGGGAGCAAGATAATCAGTGTTATCCACTTGACCTGTCAGTGGTCATAATGTTATGCCTGATCGGTGTGTATATATCACTCCATAAGACCCATTGCCACTGATTTTCAGTCCAGTTCTTGTGTAATTTGGCATACCTCAGCCTTTTCTTCCTGTTTCCCTTCCTTAAGAATGGCTTCTTGACAGCCACCCTTCCACTGAGACCATTTCTGATGAGGCTTCAGTGAACAGTAGATGGATCAGCTGAAGGTCCAGATGCATCTCTCAGGTCCTGTGTCAGGTCTTTGCTGTTTTTTTTCCTATTTCTTAAGACATGACTTTCAGATACTGTTCATCTGCTGTAGATAGTTTTTTTAGGCCTGACACTTCTTTTATCCTCCACTTGTCCAGTTTCCTCAAATTTTTTAAGGTCACACTGCACACCATGCTGAGATATGCCAAGTTTTCGGTTCTTTGGGAATCACCTTGTTGCTGTAAAAATACTATTTTATGCCTGTCAAACTGTGTTATCTTTTACATGTTTCATATCTTCAACTAAAGAAATGGGAACAAATTATATAACAAACAATAACAAAGTGCCTAAAGATTCAATTTAAAATTGGTTCTTTGCTAAGTTGTCTGTTTTGTGTAGACACAACAGTGGTTCATCCCTTGAGTTAGGTGCCTTTTTTATGCTTGAATGATTCATAGGTCAGTATTAAGTGGCTTAATAAAAAAAAAAACATTCCTCTGAAAATGGTCAAGTACAAGGAATGGACTACAAATGAGTGAAAAAGCAGCCAATGTCCAAAGAAAAACTTTGAAAGACCTTCAGAAAGCCTGGAGAACTATTGCTCAAGAGCACTTTAAAAAAAATTAAAAGAAAGTCTGGCTCCTTGATATAAAGAAATGAGGGGTGGCTCAAGACTTTTGCACAGCTGTGTATATATACCAGAAAACAATTGTAGTCAGTGTGTTATGTGTGCGTTAGAGAGAGGACAGAGAAACAAGCCCATACCTGTCCCACTGCCCCATGTAAACCCTGGAATGACTGGGAGTTAATGAGTTGGGACCACCACAATGTTTCAGCACATGCTCTCATTCAGTAGTCTTCACTGACATTTTAAAACCAGTGCTTAGCTGTCTGTCACTGCAAGGTGAAAGACTCAGTAGATACAAAATACTCACGCACTTGGCTTACCTGCATTAATCTCTTAAAATGTGTATATCATTAGTTTACCATCTGGAGACTGAAAGGCAAACATGTCTGCTGAACTTTGCAGAAATGGCCTATTATTGAAAGTCCTGGTCACCTCCAAGCTTTCTGGTAGATTAAACAGTGTGACAGAAAGACCAAGGAAATGTTGATTCATTAAATAAAAGGACTCCACCTAAGCTGTTTCCCAAATCTCATCTCCAATTCATGTATCGTTTCTCAGCACTACATTATCTGCATATTTTATTCTTCTTCATTTAAAAAAAAAGCAGATTTTCATACTTTTCTTAATAAGATGCAAAGTCAGAAACTATGTTTTTGAAATATTTCACAATTTTTAGAAATTATCTTAGCATCTTCATTGATAAAAGATAGGTAAATAAAACATGTAGGCCTAAATAAAAAGTTATAGCCATCACCTGATTGGCTTAATTTAGCATAAAGAACTGGAGACAGGAACAACAGTGTGTATTTTTTACACTTAATTTCCTAAACAAACAAGATATGAGCTTTCCTGTCTTTGTGCTAAGCTAAGCTCACTGTCTACTAAAAAAGGTTTCAAATGAGTGAGGGCAAGAAGAAAACTGCAGTCCAACACCAAATCACTGAAATTTCAAAGGGGAAGAAGGTTCTTATATCACCTCGTGTTTCTTACTTCATCTGTCTGTGTTTGTCTTTGTGGACAGAGACAAAGAGGATTGAGGGAAAGAGAGAAACAAGTCAACAAGGTCTGAGTATCATGGCCAAGCAACAAATAGGAGATAGGGAATGGAATAAGTTTTTCTTTAAAAAAAATCCAGGAGAATTCATTGAGGAAGGGGGGAGATTAAAGTGAAAAGGGAAGAAGAGGCAGGGAAAAAGTGAGGAGGAAAGCAGAGGCTGTAGATTTTAACCAGATGCAGAGCTCAGTGGACGTCAGCCAACAGGCATGTACTAATGCTTTAGCTATGTCATGGGCTGCCTGCTCTACCCTTAGACCTCCTCCCCTTCCTTTACTCCCTCTCTCTGTTTCTTTTAACCTCTCTCTCTCCTTTACCCCTATTCTCTCAACCTCTCCAGGCCATTTGTTTTCCCCTCTGCCTCCCCTCCTCTCTATCATACCAGCAGCCATACTGTATAAACTGATGTCAGATAAAGATGGGAGATGGGCTGCACGTGTGATAAATACTGGTCGTCAATTTCGTCTCGCCTCCGTAATAAATAGGGTTGCAAATTTAAAGGATGGTGCCTTTGAAAGGCAATAACTAGGTTGATATAATCCCAGCTACAGTCTATAACTTTTGTCTAACTGTGAGTTTGAATAGACGCACAGACTGCAATTTCCTATGATGGTGATTTTCCATTGAGCACTCAAGAAACGAGAGGAAGACAGACGTAGAGAGGGGGAGCCATCCAGTGAGAAAGACAGAGAAAGTGGGAGGGACTAGACAAAAGAAACTGGAAAAAAAACAAAAAAACATCTGTAATTCTCAAATGGAATTTCTTCCATCATCAGCCAAACCTTCAAATGTAACCAGCAGAGGAGGTCAACACGCATATACTCATCCCACATTCGGTAGATCTAATGGCCTACATACACAGTCAGCGCAGACCCTTTCAGAGCTTAAATCAGGAAGACATCCCAAACTACACAAACTGCTTTTGAAGACGCGTGTATTTGGTGTGCACTGACAACGTGGAAAAAGTCACTACTCTGCAGTTAGAGTTAAAGGTTATAACTGTGCATGTACATGCTAATATGACTGAATACATAACATGTTTTCACCCTAATTTCCCTTTTCTTTTGTTAGGTGAACACCCAGCCTCTCATGACACCTCTGCCATTCCTGGGAGTAACACAGTATTATAGTACAGCCCTAAAAAGACAAGAAAACGTTCACCTCACGCAGCCTGTGATATCCTCGTCAGGCCGGTCAAAAAGGACAGGCCAACAGGGGGTTCGGACTTTACTAATGACTGTAATGTGGGAAAGACAGCCCCTACCACTTTAAAACTCATGTGCCCACCACACAGCTCTATAAGGATGTAATGTTTTCCAGGTGCTGGTGGGAATGTATGCTGGGAACATACACACATGCCTGAACTCAGTGCCACATGCATGTATACATACACAAACAAAAAGAAGCCTGTGAATATGATACAAGTTCAACACACACTCAAAGTATTTTGCATTAAGAAAATTACACTTGTATTGAGGGGGATTTGATGTGCACACAACCAGACACTAGCACATATTATGACACTTTTTTACTTAACACAGCATGGTTGTCCTAGAATGCTAAAGGTATATTTTCTTCATGCTGAGTGAGAAAAGGTGACTTGTTTCCACAAGTATGCAAAGTAACATTTTCAGAGACTACACAGGAAACATAAAAACATTTCAAGCTGAGCTACAAGCTGCTGTGGAGCACTAACTGTGCATTCACAAGCACAGGGCAATTTGCTAGCTAGCAAGTTAGAGTTTACTCCTTATCTCCTGGTGGCTTAACTTCACAAACACTTGTGAAGTACAGCCAGAAGTGTACTGTTCATTACACACTATCATTACAATAGATGGGCTTTATTAGTCTAATGATTTTCTTCAGTTTTTCTTTAGAGCATCTATGAGTCTACTTAAAAAGCCATAATAAAAAGGCTTAATGTTACTGATGCAACTTCATTTTCATGTTAACCCTGTGTAGATTTAAAAGCTGCTCTGTGCAGTACTGTTGTGCCCAGACCACAAACCAGCATGAAGCCAGGCTGTCTGTGAGGACTGTAATAAACATGCTCGGTGAGCCACTAACTTCCAAACAAACTACCTGTACTTCGTCTGCTCAGCAGGAACTCACCTGGGGTTTTCCTGCAGCGAGCCACATTTTCACCAATTAGTGAACTCGATACTTCTCATTATGTGCATTCATTACCCCAAATCCACTGTTATAAATGAGAACACACAGTTATAATGGAAAAATTGGGCTTAATAAATTTACAGGATTTTACTGTTTTGTTGATGTTAGATGCATGTGCATATTTCTGTTATTATGTTGCATATTGTTTAGCACATTGTCACTGAATTTTCGTACTAAAGCTGCAAAGGGACACAATCAGCTAGTGCAAGAAGTACATTTTTATCAGTCTTCTTCTCTTATCTCAGCTTTAAGAGCCTCACAGTGAGTATTAGCACAAACATACCTTTGTCAGTAAAACAGCTGAGGTTTCTTTAACATACATTGTGAGGATTGCTAGTGTAACATTGTTTTAAGGTGCAGGCAGGTCTAACTTGCTTTAGTATGGAGAAGCTTCATGCTGAGGCATCAGATTGGCCTCCTGCTATCATGTTGAAAATATTACCCCAAAACACACTTAGACTAAACCTAACTACAGTCCAAACCTCACTTTTCTTTGCTCTGAAACAAAGCAGTGGGAATCCATATCAACAACCAACAACAGAGCTTTAAAGCTGTATCTCTAAACTGTATCACAGGATGCAGCAAACTGTTCCTTGCACTTGAGTTTTCCCCTTTTTTTGTCTCCTTTTGTTTGGCTCTGTGCAGTGTTTTCTCTGGACAGCACACCCTAACATTTGGACTGTGATCCATAATCATGGATCTAGACAAGCTGTGCTGCAGGCAGAGAAGAAAAGACAGCAAGAATATGACAGTGGGACAGAGACGGGAGGAGGAGGAGGAGGAGAAATGATGATGTGGAGCTTGAGAAACTAGAATATAGTCAGTGAGGAGGATTTGAAAATTTTTAGGACAGAGAAAGAAAAGGGATGAGCATGCTGCTGTGTGTATGTGTGGGTTCATTCTGATGGATAATCAAGAAAACAGGCACACTTTCACGTTCTAAATTAACTCTAAATGTTATCATTTTTGGACACCAGAAGGCATTTAAAAATTCATTTAATTTGTTTTGTTGACGGAACAATTAATAAAAAGTTAATTATTTGCCTGACTTCAGTAAAAGCATGTTAGACAAAGTTCAAATTCATCACAGCTTTTATCATTAAATTAAGAGCTTTAAAAACTGAATAAGTAGTCTTTATTAATCTAATTAATCATCAACTAATTCCTTATTGTCTTTCGTGTATGGCTTTATCTTCCTCTTCATTATCTCATCTGCAGGCATCTGCCATCTACTACTGGCAGAACAGGGGTCTTGATGTTGAGGCTCCTCCTGCTATGTCCAATAGGATGTCAGGGGAAATGAAAATTTCCTGCAAAGTCTCCAGAAACTGCATATTTGGTGCTAACTTCTCACTTTCCATAGCTTTTAACACACGTCACTTAGACCAAACAAACAGCCTATTAGTACTTTGTCATGAAAGTTCTACATTATCACACAGAAGTCATAGCCAGAATCCAAGTCAGACCTGCAATGTACATCTAATGGCTCAGTCACACGAGAGAAAAAATAGAATAGCAACATCCTTGCAACTAGGAAAAATCAATGGTTGCCCAATGGTTGCTTTGAATCTTTTCACATTCAGCAACCAATTGCAGGCAACACCCTCAACCTCAACAACTACTTTAGATCGCAAGACAATTGCACAGGTCACCTGGTGGAGGCAGCCTGTCTCCAAACAATCACAGCTCAATTTGGACTGACTGCACTCACTCTACGACAGATTGGCAAAGCTTTGCAAGTAACTGATTTATAAACACAGGCAGATTGCCAAAACGTTGCAATCAGTCTGAGTCAGTCAGCGCTGATGAGTGCAACTCGTCTGCAATGCATCTCTTTGCAATAGGAGACTCGACTCAGCTGGTTGCCAACTGGTTGTACTCTGGTTATATTCCTATATAAAAGCAAGGTTGCTGAGCGCCTATGTCATTTTGCAGTTAAATTGCTGTCCTGCAGCAACTACATTGTTATTTGTGGAGGAATTTCTGAATTTCTGTTTCAAATCTATGAGGTTCTGGCTGGACTCTGAATGTAAGTAGTTAATGTCCCAGTTAATCACTGTATTATCACAAAACAGGTTGCATGTAATTGCCAACTTGATGCCATTTAATTACAAACTGATAGCAGACTAACTCCGTCTTATTGCCGTCTTGATGCACCAAAGTCACTTTGAAGACAGCAACTCACTGCAAGTGGTCACAGACCTGGTCCCCATCTTCAAAGCAACCATTTCAAAGGCAACAAGATCCCAAGTTCACTGCATACTATCACAATAATTCTGGTCATACCACAGGGTCTCCAACCTCTGTTTTCCCTGGTGTGGCTGTAGCATAAGTAGAAAAATTGCCACAAGCAGAAAAAAATGTAAATAGCCTAATAAACACTTCTGTGTTCATTTTATGCACCTAAAAGAGGAAGTATTAGTTTTTAAGTGATCCTGGTTTATGTAGTAAAGGTTGTTCTGATTGTTATGAAAAAAAAAAAAAAACACAGAAGAATATGTCATTGCTGCTATTTTACTGTTTCTGGTATCAGCACACAAAGTAAATAAGGTATCAAAATTGCCTCCTATCTAATTTGCTGTTTTGGGGAAAAATACTATTGCAATTTGATGTAATGCTATTTTGCAAAAACATGCTGTGGTATTGAGAATGACTTCTAACACTAAAAGGTTTTCCTGCTGCTGAGGAGTCTCCCACCCTCAGCTGAAGCTTTCTTCTGAAACGGCCCTCCTCCCTCTGGCCTGGTGGGTGGAAAAAATGACACAGCAGCAGACTAAAATGCACGAGGTAAAGTCAGTCTCAGAAAGAGTGATTAAAATTGAGACAAAAAAAGATTTCAGGATCTTACTTTGATTTTCAGGATTTGTTCAGAAAGCATGCTGCACATCTACTGAACAGAACTTAAAGAGAAAGCAACTTATGTGTATCACAAAGGTTTAAGTAGAGCATTGGCTATGTGGTGTATAGTTACAGACAACAACATGTGGAACAACTGTGGACCTGGATGCATTGCAGTGATGGTGTTCAACCCTCCCACCTCATACACACATACTCAGTCTTTTCTGTGACCCAGAGTCATCAGTGTTGAGTTTGCAGCTTACATGCACCCACCAGAATCCTCATTTACTGCTTTTCCTCACTTCTCTGTACCCACTGATTCATTTTGGAATGTCAGAAACATCAAGTTTAAAAGTCTCTGTAAATTATTATCTGAAATACAAATCAAAACACCAATCAAACATCATAAAAGCTTTAAAAAAAGATATCACAAAGACTGCTGTAAATAAAGCTTAAATTTGCTCACTACTGTATCTTCCTAACTGACCAAAGAAGGGAAATCTCAAAGTAACAAAAACAGTGGCTTCATATACTGTCACTGCTTTTTCTGTCTCTTCCGAGTAGACAAGTTGAATGTCTGAAGTGAGAGAGCACTTTCACCTGTGACGGCACTTCTCTTTGTCCTCAGGGCCACATCAATTTACCACAAGCTGGGGAAGTTTAAAAGGCTCTCAGCAAGCATCCACCAGGTGTTCTTTTGGAGCAGGTGAAGGTTTGATTGGTAGCAGGTGGCAGACAGTTCAAGCAGTCATTTAAGACAATAACCCAGCGAGGCAGGGTGTTGGTGTAGTGCTGACTACCTGTAGAAACACCAGATGTTTATGTGACCAACTTTATTTCATCACATTAAAGGCTGCAAGGCAAGAACCTTTTTTTCACCTTTTGATAAACAGTGTGCATTTGATAATTAAGTGTATGCATGCTTCATTTAAAACCACTAGCTTTCAAGATGAAGCAAAACATGCCAACATCTGTTGTAAAACAGGGACAAGGTAATCTCAATCCCATGTCAATTTACTGGGTTTTCTGTTTGGTTTTCATTAGCAGCTGATGTATCCTTATATATGATTTATTTCCAAGGTCATGGTGAGTTTTCAGGCTTGACCAGTAACATAAATGGGAAGTCTTACAGCCAATAAATTCATCTCCACAACTGCTCCATCCATTCATGAAGAATGTTGTATACCACCAAAAGCACACAAAAAAGCCAGCAAAAAGACCTTGTGATTGAATTTTTTTGTCACACACATTAGCACTTTGTCAAAAACACAATCACACGGTCAAATAGCAGAGAAAGAACAAGTTCTTTGAAAGCTGTCCCAAGTTCAATTTTCCGACAAGTGAGTGAAGCAACTAAAAATAAGAGTGAAGGATACCACTGATTGACATATAACAGGGTGGTAACTACATTAGAGGGACACCCAGGCAACCAATGCTTTGTAGTCTATTTTTAATCCGAATAATAGTAACTAATTTTTGAGGGGGCTTTGGCTGCATACAGGTAAAAGGTCTATGTGAAGAGAAATGCATTAGATGAAATATAATCTCAAAACCACAGGTTATCATATAACAGTGATTTATATACCCTATATTCACTGGTTACACCTAAAATATGGAAACACTGGCCATTGCTCCCAAAAGTAAGTCATCAAACAACAGACAATGGTTGCTCAACCTTAATCCTATATCTTCAAGCCCTACCCAACTCTGCCAAGGGTTAGGTTGCAAGGTTGGGATAAAGTTAGTACAGTCATGAAAGTTTTCACAAGACTCTCTTCAGTCCTGTGAAAAACTAAGTACACCCTTACTGCCATAAGGAATTGAGAGGGTAAGTAGCAGCCAGGTGCTCCTCATCAAATGCACTTGATTAATCGATCATCAGCAAGTGTGAGCACCCCTATAAAAGCAGAAGTTTTGGCAATTTGTTGGTCTGGAGCATTCAGGTGTGTGTGAATACAATGCCACAATCATCCCAGGAGTGGACGTCCCTACAAATTCACCCCAAGGTCAGACCGTGCCATGCTCAGAGAAATTCAAGTATGGTTTCTTTGAAGGGTGCTAGGAGAAAGCCTCCTCTCTCTAAAAAAAAAATGGCTTAGGTTTGCAAAGTTACATCTGAATAAACCACAAGATTTCTGCAACAATGTCCTTTGGACAGACGAGACCAAAGTGGAGATGTTTGGCCATAATGCACAGCACCACATTTGGTGAAAACCAGACATAGCATATCAACATAATCACCTGATGAAGCAAAGCTGTAAAGAAGAGTGGGCCAAAATTCTTCTACAATAATGTGAGAGACTGATAAAGTCAGACAGAAAAGGTATCATTGGTTGTTTTTAAGTTTTCATTCAAACTGCAATTGCTAATTAGGCAACATTTTTTGCCTGCATCAGTAGCCTCTTCTAGTTTTACAAGATCCAACTATTCTGTAGAGCATTTTCTTCTTTCCCATCTGTGAAATCGTTCAAGTGTGGAGGAGGTCTGGAGGAGTCATTTTACTTCCTTGTTGTCACACTGAGTGCAGCAGTCATAAAGTGAACCCAGGCGCTTAGGTTCCCCTTGACAAAACTCACAGGCTGTATGAGCAAATCTGAAAGCAAACTGATTACTTTTTATCTTAAGTGTACAATACCATCACTAAAACCAATTTTTATCGAAGTCACACCTCAGCACCTGTCTGCACCTGCACACTTTCAATTTTGCACTTTCTATTCTGTTTCCTTTGAGAGTAAAATGCCACCTGAAAGTGTTAAAATGCTGAATGATTTCACTTCCATTTGAAGTAGCAGATGCAGTGAAATGTGCAGATTTGAAAAGAAGTTAACACACAGCAAGAGAAGAATGATGTGAAAATATTGTTGAAGGAGATGAAGAAATTAGTTTTCATGTTGTTGTTCCCTTGAGGTCAGGCATGAGGGGGCAGGCACATGTGGGCCTTCAAATACTCATGGATGGGGGTTTTTTTCTCCCTCAGCTCTGACCCCAGGTCTATGTTTGCCACCCATCATTCTCACTGCAAGAACCCCATTGCCTTTGAGTGCTAATGAAAGAAAAGAAAAGAAAAGAAAAGAAAAGAAAAGAAAAGAAAAGAAAAGAAAAGAAAAGAAAAGAAAAGAAAAGAAAAGAACTGTGGCTTTTTAACATTATCAGAAAATAGAATTACTCCGAGGTAGCTGAAATCATGGAAGCAGTATTATTGTGGCATGTGGACCTGGGAGGAAACAACACTTTCCATACTGGAAAAAAGAACTGCAGATTCCTTCCTCAAGAAAGCTCAGCCAGTTGACATCCATCATACCAAAATAAAACTGCAGGAACCAGAGCAATTTGAAAGAGGTGGATCTAATGCAGGGAGCTTGAGGGGCGGAGCTATAACAATCTGAGGTCTCAGATTTCTATTGGTGTTAATGGTTATTTTACAGTTTTAATTCATATCCTGTGCCTGTTTTTTTTTTTCTTTGAATGTATAAAGTTGTCATTGGCTGCACACCCACACTTTGCAATCTTTGTTTTGCTCACAGATAGATGCAGTGTTAGTTTTATGGGATGTCCTGCAGTGATCAAGATTCCATGTTTTGTCTCTACCTGTTGTGTTTCACTTTCAAAGAGGATAGTTACGGATGGACCTCACTGTCTCTCTTTTCTTTGTGTGTCATCCTGGGCTCTGAGTGCATTTTCCCAGATGTGTAATGATATACGGCTGTGCTGAACTTGCCCCTAACAAGCCAGAGAGAGGGGGGGGGGACTCCAGACAGCTGAACTCACTTAGATGTGTTCCTCATGTGTGCTGTAATATGGAAAAGATTTCAGCTCTCTCCCTTCTGCTCACCATAACTGAGCTCAGCTTAACCCTTCAGCAGCCAGCACACACCAACTTCACTGAACAGGATTAAGTTCCGCTTAATGCAGTTCCCTTATAATCCATGCTATCTGTGCTCACTCTGTGCTTACAAGTCTATTAATGGTAATGAATGGCCTGCCATAGAAACTGTTTATATGTCCACATGAACACAAATGCTGCCAGTTTAAACAATATCACTTTCATTGTAGTCGGATGTTTAAATTTAAAAGGAAAGCTGACAACATTTAAAGTTACATGGAATTTTTTAAAAAAAAGGCCAATACACAAGGAAAGTTGACCATAAAATTAATTCTACATAACACATGGTAAATATTCACAAATGCTGCAGAGAAGCCCAAAATACAACATAACTATATATGGAGGCTATTTGCTTGCTAACCAATGGGCCAAAGGGATGAAGTTCTTTTATGCTTCATACAACTGTTGCCTGACAGAGTCCCATTCTGTGTTATTTGGGTTTAGGCTATCCAAAAAATAATCTTGTTAATGTATATACAGATTTAATCTAGCATCTCTGACTGACAAAGCTGTTATGTTTACACAGATAATGCAAGCCTGTAATGTTTAGCATGTTCAGCATCTTAGTTTAGCATGTTAGCATGACAACATTATCCAGCCAGGAAGCTGAGACATTTGACAAATAACAACTGATACTGTCTTCCAGAAGTTGAGGCAGGAAATTGAACAGTGTGTATCTCTGACAAAACAAAAATTAAATAATGATATCAAGTTAATAATACACATAATATAATATGATGATAATACTATAAATAATCCAGCTCCAGTAGCTATCTGGTTGAAACTCCAAACATAGTAGGTGGACGTTTTGCACCTTAACACTGCTACTCACCCACAGATCGTATAAAAGATGAATGTAGCTACAGGGGCGTCTCGTTTTGAAGCTTGAGTACTCAAAGTTCGAGATGAATGTTTTCGCCATTACCGTTTTGGTGTTTTGAAACCGGATGTGATGAAAGAGGGGCAGGTCTAACTAAGAAACCACATACTCATTAGCTAGCATACCTTGGACAATTCTCCTTTCTGAAATGTAGTATGACCAGATGGACTTAATGTTTTGTTCAATATGACCATAAACAGGAAAGTGTTTACTGAGGTCAGGGCAGAGGGCTGTTATCCCATAGACTTCTGTAGGACCGGAAATCTTTTTGCAAACATGTGTATCTCCCCCCTGGTGGCCATTAAAAAGAATGCAGGTTTAAGGCACTTATGTGTTGGCTTCACTTTTCAGACCCGAAGCTATATGAACAAAAGTACTGGCCCACCTACATATTACACCTACAGGAGCTGCTTGGCCATGGAAACCCATGCCATGAAGCTCCTGGCATACAGTTTTTGTACTGATGTTAATGCCAGAGGAGGTTTGGAACTCTGCAGGTACTGAGTCAGAGTGTTGGCGACTTTTATGCACTATGTGCCACAGCACTCAGTGACCCAACTCTGTAGCTTTACATGGTCCGCCATGTTTTCACTGAGTAACTGTGTTTCCTGAATGCTTCCACTTTGCAGTAATACCAGTTACAGTTGATCACAGGCTATCGAGGAGGGAAGAAATTTCACGAACTGACTGTTGCAACGGTGGGATCCTATTACAGTACCACACTTCAATTCAGCGAGCTCTTTAGAACGACCCATTTTTTCACAAATGTTTATAAATCAGACTGCATGGCTAGGTGTTTGATTTTATACACCTGTAGCAATGGGACTGAAAACACCTGAATTCAAAGATTAAGAGGCGTGGCCCAATACTTTTATCCATATAGTGTGTCTCCACAATTATAATTTTAAGGAAAATTAGAATAAATGAGCATCACTTTTAGATTCACCTGTTAACCAAACCCAGAGAGCACCATACTCATGTTCCCAGGTTGGTCGGATGGCTGTGGACCACCTCTGTGTCAAGTAGAACAGCATGTGGGCATTTAGCCTTTCTTGCTTTCTACCGACATGCAGCCATGTTTCCTTGACTGTGCACAGTAGGGCCTTCTGTAATAGTTACCCCACACTGATGCTTTAAAAGTTTGAGGCAGAGTTTAATCTACATATCTATTTCCTGCTCCTACAAAACCAGCTGACCTCAGTGTAACCTCTAGATAAGGTCATCATGCAAGCGTTTTAGCCAACACACTGTTTAAGCAATGTGAGTGTTCGAGTGTAGAGGTAGTGCATCTGGTTTGAGTGTGAGGTGAGGGGCCTGAAGGGGGAAAGAAGGGCTGGCTGTTTCTGTTCTAAGGATCAGAGTGCAGGGGATGCTCCTCTTCAAAGCAGCAACCTACCCATTTGTGAGTGTGCAATTTTATTTATTTTTTTTGTTAATTATGATACTAGCAAATAGGAGTGTGCATGTGTTGACTGTGGGAAAGAAAACTGCAGTATTCCCACATAAAAGTAGATTTACAGTGAAGCTAGGACTCAGCACTTTAAAACAAGCCCCTATAAGCCTGCGAGACACACTAAGAGAAAAGGGGAGAAACCTCCATTGGAGCAGCTCTGACGCTGGGAAAAACTAAAATAGAACAGGTTCACATAGTTGGGGGAAGAACTCAGTGTTCTCACACTCAGTTATATAGAAGAAAAGAGAAAGCAAAAGGCTCTGTGAGTGTGTGTGTGTGTGTGTTTGTTTGGGCATCAGTGTGTGTCTGTGTGTGTGTGTATGTGTAAGTGATGGAGTTTCAGCTGAGAAGAGGTGATGAATGGCTTCATTAAAACAGCATTAGGAGAGGTGTGAACCCGAATACCGAGTGCCAAAGTGCTGCGATTGCGTTGTTCCAACACACAGACACTTGTCACAATACTGAAATTCTCGCCTTGGTACCAGCAAAACCTGCCCACCTTCTACCACTCATTTACAGTGTTTGATGTTAATGCAGGTTTAAAATGCAACCTCAGGCTTTAATAATTTCCACGCTTAAAACACCAATGGCAGGCCCAAATCATTTTCAGGAAGCAACAATTTAAAATTTCCTTTAATCAAACAACACATCACCTCATCTCTCACTCACACACACACACAGCATACCACCCCACAGCCAGAGGGAGATGAGCAAACAGCAGTAACACCATGCAGAAAGAGAGCAATGAAAAGAGGGAATAAAGGCAGCAGAAGAGAGAAAATACAAAGCACAGGAATGCAAAGCAAGAAAGCGAAAGAAAAAAAAAAACCTCAAAAGACTGAGGTCTCCAGGTTCAAAATGGAATTGGGGTGAGTGTGTGTATGTGTATAACCTGATTAGCCAGACCCCACAGGCTAGGCAAATCTACGTTATTCTTTCACATTTTCCCTCAGCTCCTCACAAACCTAGAAAAATGGGGGCAATTCAGTAACCCTAGCAACCAACTCTGCCTACGTGCCGAGAAAAGCTGCTGATGGAGGGGGAAGGAGAAGGAAGAGATACGGAGATGGGGAGTGAAAAGGCTAATAAGTGTGCATACTATACACACATGCTTATTGAACTAAGCAGATGGATTGTACAGTCTAGTAGAGGTGGGGATTCTTCACTCCTTTTTTCTTTTTTTTTTAACAATCCTCTGCTATTCAGGCCTCCTCTTGCAGATCCCTCCTCCTCCTCTTTCTCCTCATTCTCTCTTCCTCTTTCTTCTCAGCCCTGCTCCTTTTTTCCCCTCCATGGTTAGAACCCTTGCTTTTTCTCCTCCTGCTCTCTGGCCAGTATGAGAGCTGTTCAAACACAACCTGTTTCCTCTAGCATCCCTTGGGAACATTATCCAACCTTCTACTGTTGTGTTTTCTCTCCTTTCTTTCTACCGCCCTCCTATTTATTTACAGCTGGATGTCTTTTCCCCTATCAATTGTTTTATAGAGGATATGAGTGGGCTTTGTCTTTTGCCTGCTCAGCTTTATATAGATCCCTGTGTTCTTAAAGATGTTCTCACCAACATATACACACACAAACACACACATCCTCTCTCTCAGCCGGTTGTGAGTCAGTGTCCGGTGGTGAGGTTCATGCATGCACGCACATCTGTGTGCTGTAATCATAAAGTGATGATTATAGGTTTAAGTGTCACATTTCATCACTGCTGACAAACATCATGAGAGAGAGCAAGGAGAGCGAAAAGGAGTCGGTGCAGGA
>VUQI01047179.1:0-11507 GCA_015106735.1 Paratilapia polleni | reverse complement strand
TAGAAGATGACCTCTGTCCTTACCCACTTGGATCCACTAGCTGCTCTTTTCTTTCCCACGTGTTTATTTCTTTTGTTTATCATTCGTTTGCCGGCACTGTACATTTCCTTCATCTCTCTGTCACTGACATTAATGAGCTGTCACATCTTAGATCTGGTACACTAGGTGTTGTTGTACGCCTGTACCAGTTAATATGCACGGCAGTAGCAGACATTCCTCTTTTATCTCTCAGCAATCGACTGTATCTTCAGTGAGACATCTCAATCCAAATCGCAATAACACACTCACTGACTAGTAAGTGTGTGTTTACATTTGTGTGTCTCCACTGAAGGAGGCCAGGTCATCACTTACAGGGTTAGTAAATTTAATGCTCTGTCTTTTCTCTCAGATGATGCAGGAGCCCTATAGTAAATTGTCATATTGAATAGTGAAGAATGAGGAAGAAGATAGGCAAAAGGGAACAGAAAATCAATGAGCTTTTTCAGCCACGTTGTGTCTGTTGCTGACACAGCATAAGACAACTGCTACTGCGTGTGCTCACACACACAGAACTGAAAGGATAGTGGGACACCTGGTTTGGAACACATTGTTCTATTGTGACTTATCAAAGAGAACTGATGGTTTTGTTTCTATAAAAAAACTCATTTTTTTATCTTTCCATCTGTTCTTATGTAGTGTGAAAGGCAAGTGCAGTAACTGCAGAGCAAAGGACCCTCCTACAACAAGCACAGTCACAATATGTGTGTGTGTGTACGTGAAAGGCATTTGCTTCCTTTGCCCAAACACAAAGCAGTGAGCCCAAACAGGAAGCTTCACACACTCGTGTATGATCCCTGTGTGCTCCAGCCTCCGAAACCTCAGTTGCACACAAACATCCTTCCTGAGTGATTATTTTAAGCTCCGTCAGCATTTTTTATTCAATTTGCAATACAACAGCAATCCAGGACCCCCTCTGCCCCATTACACCAACATAGACTGACAGATACATACACACACAAACATTTGTACAGGATACAGCAAATCCACAACAGCACAGATTTGTGTGATTGACTCGTGGTCAATAATTGCACCACTAAGTCAGTGCAGTCCAGCTCTAATTAACCAGATCACATACACCATCCTCACAACCACACAACCACAAACGGGGCTTCTACTACAAAGCAAGTTTAACATAGCCAGGATATCCTCTCATTATCTGGCTTCACTAAACCTAACCGCAGTCACGCTAAGCAGCCGCATGACACTGTTTATCAGCTCAGTGAGTAAACCCAGGTTTTCAAAATCTAGCTGTAAGAAGCGATGAACAGGTCTACAGCCATATATTTGTCACAAGAAGAGCAAACTATAATCCTATGTAAATATAAGGAATGTAAATATATAACACAGGCTACAAGCAACACAGTAGCCGCAGCCAAAGCCAGGGAGAAAAGCTCATAAAAAATACAGACTAAGTTAATAAGCTTATCAGTATCACTTCCCAGTCATTAAGTCACCAGTTGATCTGACTGTGGTTACAATTTTGTTTTCTATTAAACTGATGTGATGCTTCGGCATTCTTCTTATGCCATGCAGGACAATTTCTCATTCTCACTCATTTTATAAAGTAAAATAACAGGGAAAAAAAAACAGTAAGTAGGCTATAGGAGTTAGGGCACTCCATTTTACATTTATGTCACTATATAAAGGCAACATGTAGAACACTGAAATGGCTTTGAAATTTCTTGTTTCCAAGCATGTTCCCTCCATTTAGAATCTGTTTCCCTCTCCTCCTGGGGGATAGGAAATCAGTTTAGACATTCTCCAAAAGACCTACACCTTCTTGCTATGGTTTGCAGGACCTTCAAGGGATCCTGACACTATTTTCCAGAAAATCGACTGGTCGGTAAGCGGTGGTTATCTCGAACCTGCTTCGGAGCTTAGCCCCAATTCCTGCTTCGTAGTACAGGCCTTTGATATGAAGGCCACTGCACAGGGGTCAGTGTTTCAAGAACAACAATGCTGTACCCCTCTTCACTTCACTGTTCCTTCTGACCCTTAATGTTGATAAAGAAAAAAAAAAAAAAAAAAAAAGACCTCCACCTTGTCCCTGCACCTTCTGTTCAAATAAACATCAATCAACAACAATGGAGTCACAGACAAAAATATAGGCCAAGCATAGAGCTTCACATGAAGCAAAGACACAGTCCCACAGTCCTGCAGACCAAACCTCTTGCTGTGTCACCACCTTTCCTATTGTGTGCTAGTGAAAGCAGCCATTTATCCTAAATCATATGTTTCTCTGTCTGCCCTGTAAACATGCAGCTTAGTAATGTACACGTAGACAGACACCATACTTGCAGAGGTGACTGAGTTTATTATCCTGCTAGACACCGTCTGGTGTAAGGTCACTTAAAGATACCATTTTTTGTGTGCTTGTCTGTTAGTATTTACTATATAAAAAAAAAAAGAAATCAACAAGTTATTCCATTTAACATCAGATTGGATGACCATTCATGCCCTTTCTTTATTTCTCCAACAGACCACAAAAACATCGCAATTGATCAAAATGTATCAGTGCCAACAAAGGCAGACACTGACAGCTGCTTAAGTGCTGAGCATAAATGTATTTGAAAAATGAAACATGTTAAATGTTTTTTTAAGACTTGGCATTCCTTCATTTTCTAGTAAAATGATTCCCGCTCCCCATATTAAAGATTGCCACTGAAATACAGGAAGTTGCTCTGTAGTGTTTGTTCAGTCGATACACATTTACTGGCTTTAACCATCCCTCATTCACCTGCCTGCAAGCTTGAGGTATTATTACAATTGAAAGATTTACTTAAAGCACTGACGAATGGTCACAGCTTTTTCGGTTCAGTTCCCAAAACACTCAACACTCCAAAGTCACAACATTTCTATCCCTCTGCAAATGGTCCTTATTTTCTCTTCCATTCTTTCTGTTTCTCTTTCTGTCTGTCTTTCACCTCTCAGCACATCTGTGTGTGTGTGTGTGTGTGTGCGCCTCTTCAGGCACTTACACACACACCCGCTTCCTAGGCAAGTAGGAAAATTCCTTTCATCAGCCAGAATCCAATATTAGAATATCAGCACTCTGTGTGAAATAACAAAGAAAAGGGGATGCTAGCATTTAAGCACTGGTGTGCATTAAAAAAAAATGCACCATTATTCAGGCACCCTGTCAACAGGTGAGGCGACCATGTCCACTGACATCACTGTACTTGTGGTATCAATTCACATGAACTTTTTTTGGTAATCAAAAGAATATGAAGCACCACGAAATATGACAGGCTATATCATGTCAATTCCAAAAAAGCATTTTCATCATCAAAGGGACAAATAATCTCAAGAACCTCACCAGAATTCTTGAGTATTTTTCACCTTTTTGTTCCTGTCCATTACAGGTTAATGTTGCCTACTAAAACTACATGAGAATACATGTATACCGTAAATATTTTCACCCAAGAACAACTGTATTAGAACAGAGTATCATGGTACTACAGGTGAGTACGATAATACTGCAGAGGTGTGTCATTTGTGGCCACTCTGGAGGCACAGTAAAACACAGCAAACATAAATTTATATTAGTTAATATGCCAAAGGAGGTCTAAAATAATCAGCACAAACGCATTCATCAAGGGCTTGATAAACACTGTCAAGCCTTTATCTGTGTGAATGTGTAAATATGTGAATGTTCATGCGTTTCCCTCTCTTGCTGCAGAGCTTTATGAATGCCATCTGGGGGGATTTAAATTTATTTCCCCCATGACGCTGGAGTCCACGGCTGCATCGTTTAAAGTCTATCCCTTCTGCCTGATAATAGCAAAGTCATGCAGGTATGCATGAGCCCTCCTTGGCTAGCAGGACTTAAATTTGCAGAGCGGATCTAGCGAAGATTTGGGAAACAAGACAGACACGTGTTAGCAAACACAGCGAGAAAAAGAGTGTGACATGTAGCTGCTTGATGCTCTCTACAAGAGAATCTTTACCAGCAGTGCACAGGGTAATGACAGACTGTAGAGAAGGCATGCTGTTGGGAATGTCACAGCAGACACAGCATCTGGACACATCTCTTCATAGATGGAAAACACATGCATCACAAACAGCTTTGAGGATGCACAGGTTTGCCCTATCATCTGTTCAGCCCTGATAGGGGAGATGGTACATGGAAAAACGTATGGACAGAGTGAGGACAGAAGAACGGCGCAATACAGATGTTCACTAGGGAGCAGTGAAGTAAGTGACAGGAGGAATCAATGCTGAGGATCAATGGACAAACATTAAGTCCATAGCCTGACAAACGCAGCAGACAGTGCTCCCAAAGCAGCACAGACAGAAAGTCTTTACGCTGGTGACCATAAACAGCACTCTAAAGGGACACTGACAACAACGCTAATTTCACTGTGGTGACGGCCAAAGTTTTCAAATAGGCAGGTGGTTAACTGTGAGTCGAGTTACCCTGGATTCCCCTGCCACTATGTTCAAGTGGCAGAAATACCTGTTTTAGTATGTCACCAGACACCAACCTCTGCCAGGTTTTCTGTCGAGGTAGCATCAAATAAAGAAAACAAAGCAAATTCAAAGGAAAGGTTTGAAAGGTCTAAAATGAACCTCAATTCAACTAGTTGGATTTTGCAGTCATTTTTTTTTCTTAAGTAAACTGAAAAGCTTTTAGTATCTTTTGGATGATTGGTGTTAATAACCTGAGATTCCATAAACTTGTTGAATGCATGCCAGGGGACATCAGAGCTGCATTCTGGCTGCTTTCGGTTGCTCCACACCTTACTAAGACACTCGACGACCGTTCTTCCTTATGTTTGTCACTCACGTGTACACTGACACCTGAAATTCCAGTTTAACAACCTTGTGATTTATGATAACTCTTCAGAACTATTTTGTTCCTCACCGACTTGCAGCTCTGTCAAACAATGTCACGGGGGATTTCTGTGAGAGAACAGGAGAGCTGTGAGGTGCCAATATAGAGACAAGACTGTGAAGTGAGCTGGTGTCTTCTTTCGAAATGGAAATGAGAAGCGGTGGTGGTGGTGATGATGATGATGAGGCCAGCTTATCTAGTGATCTGGCACTGCAGTAAGAGTGCAAACATAGCTCTCCCCCTTCCTGGCACCTCTGAGCTTTTCCTCTCCTCCCCAGCCTCAAGTATGCACCGCATAACCCCCAAGATCTGATAAGCACCCACTGTCACTCTGAGTGACATCTGAATCCAGTGTGACTGCCCGATGACAGAAAAATCTCCAAGCACAACAATCAGCTAGTAAACAGTTAACATCTCAACGATTCTTTCTAACAGATAAAATCTGCTCTCCCACCCCTGCTGCACTCCTGTGTCCTTGATCATCAGTAGAAGCTGCAACAATGAACTGCGATCAATGAACAAGCCAGAGCACAAATCGATCATTGCATTCTGCGTTTAACACATGAACGCACGCCGGTGCAGTCCAGCAGCACAGACATGCAGGAGACAGAAGGGAAGAAAACGCCCTGCCTTTTTCAATGTCGAAACCTCAGCCCTCTGGGCAGTCTACGCAACATACACACATCACATTAATATATGCTTTTATAGGAGGCCGTGTGGAGACCACATCTGGATAACACCATTGATATCTGAGCTTTTTTTTTTGCCTGCCTTTGTTGGCCATTTGTGCGTTGCCTTAAGGGCGAGCGATCACACGCTTGGAGACACGCTGATCATGATGTTCCATTTATGATTGCAATTATTTACATATGAGTGATCCGCCACGTCCGCACAATGACAACCTTCTTAAATGGTTAGTGAAATACAAAGGCAAGTCTACCCTTTACGCCTGATGGGAGAGGTGAGGGTACAGAGAAACTGGATGCAATAAGCCAAGTCAAGGAAAACACACTACACAGTAATGAAGCACAGATTTAAGGCTACATTGCCCCAGTTTGTGCTGTGTGAAAACATCTGAAGGGCTTTAAAAAAAGTTTTACCTTTAACTTGAGTCTCATATTCGGCCACGATCTCCTTGTCCTTTCGGAATTTCGCTGGAGACGTCATGGCTGAGTTTGGAGATCAACCACTTGTCCTCGTAGTGAAGTCAATTTTCTCTTAATTACTCAACAAATAGGTTTAGATGGAAGGAATGTCACTCTGGAGCCGGTTTTGAAAAGAAAAAATGGCCAAAATACAGCTCTTCAGCGCTGCCGTGGATCAGTATTGTCTCCCTGCCTCTGCTCACTCAGGGCGCATTGTGAGTTTGGCGCTGCTGCTGCTGTGTGCTCCTTTCCGCCGCCGCGCCTCACCGCCTCCTCAAGACCGGTTATGGTGCAAACAGCTTCGTGTGAAAGGAGAGTCATTCCCCTTCTGAAAAACAAAAACTGGTAGCTTGTTAGTCAGCACTTTAGAAAGTTTTTTCTTTTCCGTTACTTGCCCTGAGCGGGTCTCAACCTCACTGCTGCTGCCCGTGTGCCTGGCTAAACTAAAGTGCTCTCCTCTCTTCCACCCACCTCCTGGAGTGAGAGAGAGGAAACCCAGTGGAGATGGAGGGGCTGGCTGCTGCTCAGCCCCCAGTGCGCAGGACAGGCATGGATGCACACACTATTTGGGCATATAAACCACAACTGCTGGAACAAGCCCTTATCTGCATGTTGCAAGACCGAGGTGTATTTCTTTGTTTGCCTAGGTGAGTTCAGTTTAAATGTTTTGACAGAGAAAAACCGCACTATTTAGAATAAGGTTAGTTGAAATGTGGGTGAAACAAAAGTACTTCGTGCTTAATTTAACTATGTACATTAGCCAAAAGGGATATAAAATCTCCTACCCTTCAATGTTAGCACCCAATTCAATAACCCTAGCCTTGACTATATACATTCAATGTTAATGAAATTTGCATCAACCTTGTACTGTTTTCGAAAACAACAACCTTTAAAAGAACAGAATACGCGTATAAATATATTTAAAACGCATCCCATCTCTTCACGATTACAATATCAACTATTTTTTACACTGACAAAACTACAGCTCCGCCTCATACCTACCACTACACCACGATTGGTCAAACGGAATTTGAACGACATTCAAGTACACCAATCAGCTTTGTTGGAGTTTTGAATCAGGTTCTTCAACTTGAATTTCTACCCAATCAAATTCAGATTTTGTAATAAAGCGGGCCAATGTCGCTAGGCACTATGAAGCGTATCCAATCAGAATCGTGTATAGGGTCTTTTAAAGATAGTTTAAGGAAGTCCCGTTAAATACCAGGAAGTTGTAAACAAAGCTGACAGCTATTTAGTTAGCTGATAACTGCATGAATGGATGCCGAGTAAGCCTTGCAAAACAGGCCAGTCATTCGCCGATATAGTGAATTCATCAACAGTAGAGCTAACTTTTTTATATAGAGATCGCTTCGTGGAAGTATATATTCCTACGTATGTTCGTTTCACAAGCTAACGTTAGCTGTCTTCCGTTTTATCGTTAGGAAAAGGCTAACGTTTGCACAAGGACATTAGAGCTAACGCTGTCACCTGCAAAGTTAACTTACGTTTTTATTAAACCGAAGTGAACGGATATAGAGCATTATCTGTACCCGCTTCTTGTTTTCTGCTGCATTTGCTGTCCGGAGGCAGAAAGAGCGTGAGATTCGTCCGCATTTAGCAAAACAACAATGTCTACTTCAAACGCGAATTTTAAAAACAAGTGTGTGACCCAAGTGAACTGCATATTTTGTGACAGTCTGCTCTGCACGAGAGGCATGAAGGCAGTGCTTCTTGCAGACACCGAGGTTGAGCTGTTTTCCACTGACATACCACCCAATAGGTAAGTGCTAATTTTGTTAGCAGTGCTGCTAGCCTTTGTTTATGTATCTTTCCAAGGCAAAGTGCTCTTGACAAAACTGTGGCCAAGTGATGTCTAACTGTGCACCCGATGGGAGGAGAAACACACAATGATCAGCCCAAACTACTCTTATAATTAATAGGGTTTGTTGCATGACAATGTGAAATGAGTGTGAGTCGTATCCTTTAATGTATGTTTGTTTCCCCTTGCACGCACCCTCCCCGTAGAACTGTTGACTTTGTGGCCAGCTGCTACTCTACTGAAAGCTGTAAATGCAAACTGAGAGACATCGCATGCCTCAAATGGTATGTAGAACTCTTCTTTACCTTTGCAGGGTTTGCTTTGGGCAGACCATCTGCTGATGTAAATAAAAAGGAGGGCAAACAAGTAGTTCTTACACATCTACCTATATCTGTACACTCTGTTGGGCTGGGCAGCTCATTTCAGTGTAGGTTTATAAGATGATTACCCTATTGATTGACCTGTTGTATTACAAAACATTGGGTAATGCTGGAAAAGACGCATTATAACTTCCTATAGCACAAATTTACACATCTGATGAAATAGTACTAGAAAATGTCAGTTGATTGTTAAAATCTTTGCCAGTTATCTTTTTTTGTTGACGATGGCAGAATGACTGTTAAATATTTCAGTGCTATACAGATGTATTTAAAATAATACTTAAAGCACAGTACAGTGAACAGTGAAGCTGTTTTGTGCCTCTTTTGTATTCCTGGGCTTTTGTTGTTGTACACAGGGCAAAAACAAACATCTGTTAGATAATGGAAACTCACTAGTAGTGTTGGCACTTTTCAGAAGTGCCCCCCAGTAAAGCGCTGACGCACGTTTCTTCTTTATCCTCTCTCCCGCCCTCTCCTAGTGGTAATGTTGTGGGCTATCACGTTGTAGCCCCCTGCAAACCCTGCCTGCTCTCCTGTAACAACGGCCATTTCTGGATGTTCAATAGCGATGCCGTTTCTACTCTCAACAGACTGGATTCGACGGGTCAGTATAAGCTCCCCTTTGATAAAACTGGAATTCCGTGCAATTGCAGGTCCACGAGATGTGTTCGTAAGCCTTCACGAGTCCCCTTCAAATGTGTCCGCAGGCCTGAATCTGCTCCTGTGGGGAGATCTTCCTGAGCTAGATGACAGCGAGAATGAAGAATCAGAAAGCCCATCAGAGGAGGAGTGTATTAGGTAAAGAGGGACATGGACAATGTGAGAGACCTGGAGCGCCAGCTTTTGAGAGGTGGAGATTTTTTTTTAAAAAAGTGTATAAACCATGCTGGGATGAGACAGAAAAGAGGAACCTAAAAGGGTAAATGAACACACAGTTACATGAGACCGACAATTCTGCTGTACTACTCTATGTGGGCTGAAACATTAAACCATTGTTCACTTCTGACCATACCTGGAAAAAGTGATGTCACAGCAGGTGTTTTGCCATTGAAAGCTGGTGGAGAGCATGTGCCTTGACACGTGGCTCTAAATACGTCATACTAAAAAGTTTAAACCCAAAGAGAGCGGTACATCGGAACCTTTAGGTGCTTGTAATTGAGTGTTTAATTACCCTTTAACCCGTGACCATGCCTTTCCCGATCACTTTTCACCGTTAAAAGCACAGACACACACATTCACACATTCTTTTCAGTCTTTTTCTCTATTTTGTAAATTTGTGTGTGCTATTATTTAAAAACGAAACAAAAAACAAAAAAAAAAACATGCAGCTGAAGTAAACTGAAAATAACAGATAGCTAGACTTCTTAATCTAGTGCGTTCCACTTTTCAGAGCTCATAGTTTTGATCAGCCTTATGAGAAGCTGAGTGTGGTATGATGAATCAGTGGCATGTACCGTTGAATGCTGTGCTTTTTCACACTGTTTATGTAAAATGTGGTTTTTCTGGGTAAGAGGGCTGCAATTCACCTATATCCTTTTTTAATAGCAGTTGTAATCTGTACATTCTGTACAGATTATAGGTAAAACTCCCATTAACAGTCATCTCTTAAAGGCTTGAGGCCGTTTCAGATATGGGACATGCAAAATACTGGCTTCTCCAATCTGTTAAAGGGATGGCATTCTGTTATTGAGACACTGACATAGAGAGACAAGGTATGCACATAATAGAGACATGTTGTATTTTTGGCAACAGCTATTGGCAGTATTGACCTGTAAAGTCATCTTAATTCTCTCCAGAATAGTCTCTAAGAGCAAGGGGTCTGTGTGTGTGTGTGTGTGTGTGTGTGTGTGCTGCATGGTGCTGCTCAAAAGAGTTGTACAATGCCCTCCCCACACAGGCTCCAGTAGAGACAGCTTCCTTCTGAATAAGGAATGGCAAAAATGCATCCTAGAAGATTTTTTTTAATCTTATTGGCATCTCGTCCATTCTCTATGAGCTGAGCAACTCGCACAGATGCGGACATGTATTCAGACTGGTGCCTTGTTGAAAGTGACACAAAAATGTTCTGACCTAGAAAGATTGCCGTTGCAACTTTTAAATAAAAGGTGCCAGGGTGCTCATTCAGACACAAAGCTAACATGCTCATGCTGTCACATTAATGGAAAGTAGTGCATGTCTGAAAGGAGCTATATATTCTCACTGTGGCTGGGTGCTGACTGAAACTTTGAGCGCTTTTTGAATCCCACATATTGAAAAAAATAGCACAATTATTGAGTGATGTATATAACTTCCTTGCTTTTAAAGGGCATATTTAGGTTATTTTACAATCTGATGTTCTATCAATAGATTTTGATATGCTTAAACAGTGTTTGCTACACTTGTGACAGCAACAGTTAAGTGTTTAACGCCGAGCTGAATCTGACTGTAGCAGTATCCCATACTAACTTACTAACTTATGAATAAGGTGTGCTTCCACGCAAGCCTGTCGAGGAGCTAAGTTTGACTTTGTCCAGAGCTCCAATTTTTTAAAAAAATTAAATAAAAAGGTCCCTGGGCCACTCATGAAGTCAAAATTAACAAATGTCTATTCTTGTGATGCTCTTCAACTTTCCAATGTGGATCATTAAGCAAGATTATGAAAACATGAGCTCAAATGGATGTGCGTGTCCTAGCTCTGTTTCTGTTACACAGCTGTTCAGTTTTATGTAGCAGCATACCTGTAGCACTTGACAAGAAGGTCAACTCCAAAGACTCATGGGACATATCAGTATTTAAGTTACAAGTTGTCTCTTGGACTAGGAAGATGGTTACTTCATGTGGGGCCTGATTATAGAATAGCGTTTCACTTTTTTCAAGTGAGCTGTTTGAAAGTGAAGCTTGAGACAGTGCAGCTTGACTATAAAGCTCCCAACATTTAATATTTTAGCCTTACTGAAATCAACCTCTGTTAAGCTGTAAACTCTGAGCTGATACTGTTAGTTGTTAGGTGTTGAGTGACCAGGCCGTTTACTCACCAAGCTTCAAAATCCTCCATTCTCAAGGGATTTTACTTAAAGCAGTCCTTTTTTGGCAGTGCCATCTGTAAGCTTTTGTTATTGTTTCACTGCTGTGCCCTGCTAATACTATGATCCTGTCTTAAAGTAACAATGTTTCTGTGGATGAATGACAGCTTCCTGTGTTGTTGGCAAACATTGTTAAAGAAGCAATTGTTGAATGTCCCACTTCTTAAGTAAAGGAAATGAAAAAAGGAAGTAGCTTTTTTTTTTTTTTTTTTTTTTTTAAATTTTTAA
>VUQI01047178.1:0-10418 GCA_015106735.1 Paratilapia polleni | reverse complement strand
AAAGCAGCAACCTTTATTGGTTCCAAACTTAAGAACAACAGGGATTAACATGGGTGTCACTTTTTTTTCTCATCAACTTGACTGAGATGGCATTTTCTGCCCTCCACCACCTCCCAGTCCCCCTGCAATGCGCCCCCCTGCTCCTCCTCTTCTTCCTGCTCCCTCCATCGCTCCTCTTCACACTGCTGCCGTGGCAACAGAGAATGGGGAGCGAGATGGGAAAGGGAGGAGGCGAGGAGAAAGAAGAAAGAGACAGTGACAGAGAGAGAGGGAGAGACCGAAATAAAGAGAGGAGAAGATTGGTGAAGATGAGATTGGAGTCTGGGACCAGAGGCAGTGTGAAACAGAGAGGACTGCTGCAGATTGACTGCTCTGTGTGTGTGTGTGTGTGTGTGTGGTTGCATAATCCCACTTCATTCACTGGTCAGAGCTAAAAATGAATCCAGTTTTATGACAACAGTAACACTTGTGTGAAATAGTTCTTCTCTCTGTAACGTCATTAACACAATCACCAGACTCACAGCACATTTCTGGAAAACGGCCACAAAGAAACTGTAAGCTGAAATCAATCTGCAAGTCAAAGCACCCTGCAGTTATAGTCTTTACACTCAGTTTAAGCTTTAGTCTTACATCTCACACCGGCTCTTTCATATGAGAACAGGTGGTTGGAATATTTGGTAACTCATAGTATTTGCTTCTCTTATTTATTCAGGTTGTGTAATTTAAAACTGACTGCAAAGTGAGCATTTTCTTGCATGTTCTGGTTGCTTTTGAATGTCTACATTTACAGTAGATGTGCTGCCTACTAGTTGAATGCAGTCACTGAAATGCTGCAGAAACACTGTGTATGTGCTGGTTTTTGGAAAAACATGAAATGAACATGAAATGAAACATAACAAAGCCCCCAACAGGTTCTACATAAGTATATGCATCAAAATAGCAAAGTCTGGTCCAAACTTCAGTGATTTGTCCTTATGGATTGCTTTAGGTGACCCTTGATGCACTTATCCTTGTGCATGTGTGACAGATAAGGTTCACAGAATAAAGTGCTGTGTTAATGTGTGCATGTGTGTATGTGTGTGAAGGGTTGAATGTGGCTTGTAGTGTAAAGGTGTCCATTGTCGTCCTCCAGCAGGGGATGTAGGTGAGCTGAAGCTAATAAGAGCATCTCCTTATCCAAGTTGTAAATATTCTATTTGTATAACCCAGATTCACAACAAGAACCCCCGATAAGCACCACTTTGCGACTGTGGAGAGGAAGAATTCCCTTTCAACAGGAAGAGACCTCCATTCGAACCAGGATCAGGTAGGGGTAGCTATCTGCCTCGACTGTTTGTGTGGTGAGGGGAAAGAGAAGAGAGAAAATTGAGTCTAACTGTATTGGTGCTGGATTATTTACAATCTTAAAAGTAGCCACCATGAAATTACCTGTTGGTTAGTGAAGTTCTGTTATGAAGCTTCAAGCTGAGCGATTCTGTCATCACCATGTTAGCTATTTGAAACCAGACACAACGGACTGAACTGGAACACTGCACACTCTTTGGCTAACGACTTTTGATTGATAAATTCGCTTCACTTTTCAGACCCAGAAGCTATGTCCCTTATTTATATACGGTGTATAGTTTTATGCGATAGTGCCTTGTAGCTGAATCTAACTTTCAGTGCATTAAGATTGTCCAGATAAAGCTCTACACAAAAGCATCTGCATTAGTTGCATGCATTGACCAAGCCAGATCCACACATGTGGTTTCAGATTTAGCTGACTTTTCTTAAATCTGTAGTTCAGTGTTTTTTTCTGTGCTGACCACATACTTTACATGGTGGTGCTACAGGAGTAGATCACCAAGGCAGAAAGATTCCTCCTGAAAACAAAACTTCCATCTACTGGTAGCCTTGCTTTACATCTGGCAGAGGAGGAAATGGGAGGTGTGAGGTGACAGACAAATGACGAGCAGTAGAGATTTCTGTTGAGAATCAAACCAGGGACTCTGAGGTTACACCGTCTGTGTCACACACCAGTGGACGCCCACAACACTCCAGACTGCATCTCTCTCGTCTTCCTGAACAATGCAGCAGATCTCCTTTACATGCTCTCACCACAGAGATTGCAGACCCTTTCTGTGGTGTCTTCTGGGAAATGTAGTTACAGAAGCTCATTAGTGTGAAGGTCATGTTGGGGGGGGGGGGATCAAACCCCAAAATACTCCAGCTGAGCAGCCGCACTGTGAGCACAAAGAGTTGGTTTCATCCTATATCAACAAAGGCAAGTTAATAATTTGTTTATATATATTTACCTTTGGATATTGATCATCTATTTGGTTTCAAACATTTAATGAATAAATCAGCACATTTTTCACGTCACTTATAACATTTTGTTAAATGATATTTGCTAGATAGACATATCTTAAATTGTCGTGAAGAGAATTCATGTCCGTATCTTATCCACAGAGGCCCAAACTGTTTATTTCTATGAGGCTGTAAAGATGTTTATTTCTGCTGTAAAGCTGGACTTTATAACATGGGAGTCTGTGGGGACTGACTCGTTTTTGGAGACTTAAGAGACCATTAGAGGAGCTGCGCTTAAACACTGGCTTCATTTTTCAGCCCCAGGGGTTTCAGCTTGTCTAAAGGAAGCTGTATTAGCTCCTCCCCCTTCGATGCCACACTGATTTTAAGACAGATTTCTTCTGATTGGCTGCCCCCCACAAACAGAAAATTAGGAAAGCAAGTGGGTGAAGCATCTGTGTTCATAGAACTGTGCCTAAGATGACCATATATGGATATCCTATCTCTATAACATCATACAGAGCCAAGAGTTAAAAAAAAAAGACTCATAGGGATCACTTGTACATACACTGACCTCATTATCTGAAACTTTGACCATGTTTAAATATGAACATGTACCATTACAACAGTGTATATACGACATAAGGAAAAAGCAGAATAAGACCCCTTTAAGGTTAGTCCAGTAGTGGTTGTAGTAAGTTGGTATTGTGTCCTATGTAATGATGGATAAACAGCTGCATGTTCATGTTTGTCAGTTCACCTTTTCGCAGTAAATGATCCACTCTGTAATCCTCATGGGAAGATTCACAGTGCTATCATTCTGTTTGATCGTGTGTGTGTGAGTGTGTATGTACTTGTTTAGAGATCTTTGTGAGGACAAAAATCCACATGAAACTATAGTTGTGAGGACAAGATGCTGGTCACAAATTTGAAGGCATGTTTGAGCATTTTTGAGGCTCAAAACGTGGTTTTAGGGTTAGGGTTACATTTAGGTTATGGTTAGGTTTAGGGTTTAGGGTAAACATCTTTCTGATGGTTAGGGTTAGGGGTAAGGGGAAAGCATTATGTCCATGGAGTTCCCCACTAAGATGTCAAAACGAGTGTGTGTGTGCACGCGTGTGTTGAAACTATAGTTGCCACCCTTGATGCAAAGCTTAATTTTTCTTCATCTTCACCAGTCCATCTCCTCACCTTTTGAGCTCTTCAGACCAACTACAAACTTTGAAAACCTGAACTGTGTTTCACATTTTCTAGCCCATTTCAGATGTTCCTCACACTCCTGCAGGTGTTTCAGGTGAAAGAAAAGGTGGAAACAAGTGTTGCTGTATGGTCACAGGGTGTTGCTTTGTTGAGTTCAGGCTTGGCTCTTTGAAGACGGATCTCTGCGGGATGTCGTTTTAATGCTGGAAGATTCTGCCAGCTCTCTGGCTGGTGCTGGAGTGGGCAAATTGTTTCAGGTGCTGGCAAGAAAATGAAATGTAGACAGAGCGACAGTTTCATGAGCCTGAAGTTCATCAACTCGGTCACCAAGAAGTGTTTCAGTGCAACATAATCAATGACTGGATTACATTCAGACATAGAGCTGACCCATATTCAGACTGTTTCACCAAGTAAACTGTTCTTACTCAGCTGGGGGTGGTACAGTTTCTTTGAGGTTCTGAACCACAGTCCGTGTGTTATCTGCAGTAGATGGCAGTAGGCCACACCCCAAAGAAGACACAGTAAATAAAGCCATGTCCTGCTATGGGCAAAAATTTTAAACACCTAAAAGAATATCAATATCAATATCAGTTTCAGTGGACACTTTATTTAGAACATTTTCAATTGCCCAGACAGCTTTTTCTGACAAGGAATTGTAGCTGTTGCACTCTACCAGACTCTATTGAAAAAAACTTTAATTTTACCTCATAAAACATCAAAGTCATTTGTCTACTGCTGCCTCAGTTGGTTAGCATTTTAAAGGGTTAGTTTGGATTAGGACTAGCACGATAAAACACAAAAGTCACACACAGTGAGCAGCGACACCCATTTTCTGTGAGGCAAAAATCTGTTTATGTCAAGAGATTCCAGTGCTCTTGCTCCTTTCTAAAGTTATATCAACATTGAAATTACATTAATGGGATTTTTAAAATCATTTTATGGGCCATCCCTTTTCAGAGGCAACTTTTTTTTTTCTTGAATAAATTAATGAATGGCTGAAGAATTGCAGGAGGTAATCGGGGTGAATGGTGGGCATATAAAGGTCTCTCACAGCTGAGAGCAGATTCACACACAGCAGCAGTCTAATACATTTATGGTAAAAGGAAAGTACACCCTCTTTATTTTCTAAGGTTTTACATATGGACATAATAAAAATTATTTGGTCCTGACCAGGTGTTAAAATTGAAGAAACATGTATGGCTTGTTTGGAAGGGTTGCCAGAAGACTTGCCTCTTTACTCTAAAAAGCAGCACAGCTTGAGTTTGCAATTTTGCATCTGAATAAATCACAAGACTTCTGGAACAATGTCCTTTGGACAGATGAGACAAAAGTTTGGCCATGATGCACAGCACCACGTTTGGAGGAAACCAAACACAGCATATCAGCACAAACACATCATATCAGCTGTCAGCATGGTAGGCTGATGATTTGGGCTTGGTCGGTAGCAATGGGACCTGTGTACCTTGCAGTCGTTGAGTTGACCATGAACTCCTCTGTATACCAAAGTATTCTAGAGTCAAATGTGAGTCCATCTGTCTGACAGCTTAAGCTTGGCCAAAATTGGGTCATGCTACAGGACAATGATCCCAAGCACAGCAGCAAATCTACAACAGAATGGCTGAAAAAGAAAAGAATCAAGGTGTTTGGACTTTGGCCCAACGAAAGTCCAGACTGAAATGCTGTGCACAAACAAATGCCTGCAAACCTCAATGAAATAAAACAATGCTATAGAGAAGAGTGGACCAAAATTCCTCCACAATGATGTGAGAGACTGATAAAGTCACACAGAAAACAATTACTTCAAGTTACTTCAAGTTATTGCTGCTAAAGGCGGTTCTGTACGTTATTGAATCATGGGGTGTACATGGTTTTTCACACACTGCTTCTGCATTTTGTTAAGTAAATAATGACACAGTGCAATATGCCATGTGTTGTTGTTCATTTCAGGTTGTATTTACCTAATTTTAAGACCTGGTAAGGGCTAATTCTTTATCATGTATATGTAAAACTTTAGAATTGACACAAGGTGTACTTTCTTTTACTTTTCTTTTAGTGTTTCTTTTTTTTATCAGCCTTTCTCAGGGTCAGAGGAAATGTAAAGGTTACTGGCAGGTTATTTTGAGGAATAGCAAAAAGTAACCCATAAAAAAAAAATTCCCACCGTGACCTTTCAGCTGCTCTGTAACAGCAGAAGGAGGCTTTTACATTTTTACAGAGCCTAATAAGCAAAAATGCACACACACATGGATGCAGTCACAGGACTGTGACACAGTTTTCTAGTGGGGTTTATTTAAAATTTCTGGTTTCAGTCATTATTCTTTTATGCTGCAGGAAAGACTGGCAGGCTGCCAACAGACCTCCAGCCTCTTCACATTAATTGCAGTGCCTTTATTTATTTAGTATTTCACTTGTGCATATTATGTCATTAAAATGCTAAACTTCAATAAAACATGATTATAAAGTATAAAACAATATAGTAACATGTAAAGTACCAATAAGAGAGCTCTTATCTGAATCATTTTGTACCATTTATTAATAATATCTACATTTTTGAATTCTGGGACACACTGCAGGAAGAGGACATAGATTAAACACTCATAACAAGGCTACATTTATCTAAAAAAAAACACACAAAAAAAAACAGAAAAGGTGCTGAAGTGTTGGAGTGTTCCTTTAAGAGAAAAAGTGCTGGAAACAATCAGAGGAATAAACCCTGAAGAGAGCAGCAGAGGGGATTTTTCTTCCAAATAAGAATATTAGAGTATAACAGAGGAGGAAGATAAGGCAAAATGGTTCAGCGAGGGAGAAGGTGGCATGAGGTATCTTCTGCCTCTTCTTTTGTTTTTTCTGTTTCCTGTGAGGGTGTTGTGAAGAGGTGGGTTGTCACCTATGATCAGAGCCTGGTGGTGGGTGTTTGGGTGGTAGTGGGGGTAGGGAGGGTGTCTTGGACATCTTCAGGATGGGAGGGAGGAGTGAAGGCTGGAGGGATGACAGAAGTGGTGTTTGAATCAGGACTTTGTTTTTTAGGACATAAATATGCATGTATGGAATCAACAGTCAGGTCTGTTAATACGTTTGCTGACTTTACCACAAGATAAGGCTTTAAAAAGTTTTTCCCCTACAGGTTATACATCCAGCATCCATCCTGGATTCTTTGACAGCCATGCCTTTATCTTCTGTCACTGTTCTACTGTAGCTACTATTTTGAGACTAAGAATTATAGTTGCAGAGCTATAATTATCACAGATTCATTTAGCATTAGCATTAGCAGCCTGTTTGGATGGAGTTTTGGCAAAATTATTGGACAACATACATTTCTTTAATGTCTTGAATTTAGATTTAACTTGGACGTTAACTAATTTCCTTTGACAGAAAATATCTCCAACTAAAGGAAACTTAACTTTGATTATGTTACATTAGCTTTAGGGTTGAGTGATTTTCTCCACACTCATCCCTCTATAGTACCATGAATGCCGGGTGGGGGCAGGAGGCTATACCAGAGTTTTTATAGGTGTTTCATCTCATCACAACACTTGCTTGAGCTTTATTCTGGACACACAAAGTAGGGCATTGTCAGCAACTTAACATTCACACACACTCCACTTCACAGGTTGAGGTTCCTGGTGAGGTGGAAATGCAAAAACAGACTCAGAAACCTGCAGAGGCTCTGCTGCAGAGCCGAGGCGGGAGGCTGAATCTGCAAATCAAATCAAATCAGAGCCGGAGAGCCGGTGTTCCTCTGGAGCAGAGGAGAGTGGAGCTATTCACAGATTTTAACTGCTTCTCTGATGGACCTGTCTATTTAAAGGAGTACCCAACATCTTGGGGAAATGCTGTCAGCGAACATTTTACTGATACGTCCACTGTCAGCATTCATACTATATGTTGGGATTGACTGTATTTCCTCATTAGAGGACCAAAGAAAACACTGAATGGTGTTTCCTTAAAAATGTTTCTGCTGTAGAAAAACTTTCCAAAAGACCAGAGTGCAGCTGTGCTTCTGTTGTTAATGCTGGTCTGAGGTCAGCACATCAGACAGCTGCTCTGACACTGAGCTGACAGAGAGCAAATTTAAAGCTACTCCTGCTTCTGTGGTCAAGTATTGGTTTGTGAAAGTGAGACTGGATTACTATGAAAGCATAGTATTCATAGTGATGCACAGTACTGCTACAGTACTGCTATAGACATGATGAGTGAAACATTTTCACCAACCAAAAAAAGGGAGGGGTTGTAAACACAACTATCTTTGTTTCATGTTGAAACCTCATATCATTATCTCCTAATTAGGCTTAATGGCTTCAAACATGACTACACAGAATAGTAAGTCCTACACAGTTATCTGACCACAAAAACAGAAAAGTACAACTTTCTTGAGAATTTGGCTGCATGAAAATGGAGCTGATGTGAGCACAGAGAGCAGGAGAGACACAAACAGAGGTTAATATTAGCTGCATTAGCTATGGATGACTTCTTACACTAGACATACAAGGGTTTCCCTGTTGGTGTGTGGACATTACTAGAAATACTAGTAATAAAAGTAATCCACCAGATTCTCAGACGTGCACAGTATGTTAGTCCTGTAATACTACAGGTAAAACCTCCATGAGAGTGCGGTGGAGCCTGTGTCTTGATGGTGAAACCAACCTCATATTTGAGTTGCTGCCTGTTTAACAATCATTTGATGCATTAAACACATTCAGAGAGCGTTTGAACTGATATTTTTATTTTCAGTTCTTATTATTTTGGCATCTGTGATCTCTGTATTATCTACATCACATTACACATTGTTGAAGACACAATTGTTTGTATTTTTTTTTTCTTTTATCATGTTACTCTTTAGAGCCCTGCGACAGACTGGCGACCTGTCCAGGGTGTACCCTGCCTGTCGCCCTATGGTAGCTGGGATAGGCTCCAGCCCCCAACCGCGACCCTGAATAGGATAAGCGGAAGAAAATGGATGGATGGATGAATGTTACTCTTTAGCCAGTGTATATTTTTGTCAGTACATACATTTATGACTCACTTTATGACTCATGATTCATTTCACCATGAGGACCTGTTTTTACTTTTTTTTACCCTGCAAGAATCAATACAAAGTGGTGAAAATTTACTGATTTCAATGAATGAATGAATGAATGAGTGAATTAATTAATAGAAATTCTACCAAAATAGTAAGTAAAAATGACTATATAAATGTTTCTAAATTTAGCAAATTAGCTCCTAAAATAGCGTAGCCATTTGTTCACCCGAAAACTTTAAAATATGATGTAGTTTGAAGCCTGTATAGTGTGTAAGCAATGAACTGATAAGAGAAAAATTCAAGTAAAAATAATTACATAAAACATTATCACAAAAGTGCACGTCAGACTTGTTTCTTATCATTTTAGGCTAAAATATAGATGGAATACCTAACTGTTATAAACCAAGAGCAGTCTCCTGAAAACAAACCAAATTACTGAGTACATTTGCTGCTGGACAGTAATCATCAGTGATGTGAAAATAATCTGATATTATGAATGAAGCCTAGCATTAGTTCAGGCAGGCCACAAAGTCAGCTGATCTCAGTTCCAGCCCACATGAACTGGCTCAGCTGATATCTTTCTGCACCTCCAACTGTCAAATCTCATATAGGGCGTGTTATTTAAGCTGCTTTAGCCTGCTTCCACTTGTGCTATAATCCACCTCCATGCTGTATGACTTAGTGTCTCGTCAGGATTCACTGATGCATGTTTTAGTCATGTTTTAGGGGTCTTGGTGCTGCTCTCCTCTCTGCACATGGGAGGGCGGGGAGGTCCCAGAACAGAAATATACAGCCAAATATATAGCACCACAGATGGAAATAACAGTCTTCTTTTGATTATAATGATTCCACCTTTTCTTCAAAGTTTTCTTGTGCAGCAGTACTTTCACGTGAGCAAAACTTGAGACTCCTTGCACCCACCTCTGGTAATAAGTAATACTTGGACTGTTCTAAGCTAAAGACTAGAAAGATGGAGAATGCTTTCAAAATGCATAAAAAAAAACTAGCACTCAGTTTAGGACCTGATCCAGAATCAACATGTGGTAGACCTGCCAGAAGACATGCTCATTTTCAGTGACAGGACAGCAGATCCAAAAGAGACTCAAAGATAATCATGTCCAGTGTGCTTTAAACCAGAGCAGGAGTAAACCTGATCCAGAATGGGTGGGACCAGAACAGATCCAAACAGAGACATCACCAGCGGTCATAAACCAGCACACCAACACACATCATTCTTCCTGCGCTTGTACAGTTTCCATGCAGAGGAATGTTTGTAAAGGTTAGAGCTGCTTCTGTGGGTTTTACTTGAGAATGTAACCTCAGGTGTCCTGAAAGCTCACATCAAAGCTGAGTCTTCTTTCTTCAGACTCTGCTTTTTGTTTTGGGTTCCCCTGCTGTGATGATTTCTCTTTGCACCTGAATGGACCGAAAAACCTCAACCTGCACTGCTGGTAGCCGTAATAACAGGAGGCAGGAAGTGTTAATGGGGTATTAATGGTGAAACTAAATGAAAAGCAAACACATAAAGAACAACTTGCTGATTGAAAAGTCAAACGAGGCTGCATCTTTGCAAACTGAGCGTTAATGGAAGAATGATGGATTTTAATTAAAGCTGAGTGTTTTCATTATTTTTAAAGGCCTTTTCATAACCAAGTTGTAAATCACTGGTTAATTACGCAGAGAAGCATTTCTTGAATGTAACATCACTGGATTGTGAGTAATTTCAGAAAGATCAGTGGAGCGGAGAATACAAATGTGATCCATTTATTTATTCATTCATCTTTTCATACGTTTTTTTTTTTTTTTTTTTTTTTTTCCACACTTCATTTTTTGTTCTTTAAAAAAAAAACCCCCCAAAAAAAACCCCCCCCCCTTTTTTTTTTTTTTTTTTTAAAAATTTGATTTTTTTTTA
>VUQI01047176.1:0-11213 GCA_015106735.1 Paratilapia polleni | reverse complement strand
AAAAGTACTTACATTGCTACTCCCTTATTCAGAAGGGGTCGCCACAGCGGGTAGCTCCGCATGTTTGATTTGGCAGATTTTTACGCCGAATGCCCTTCCTGACTCAACCCCAAAGGGATTTGTGTGTTCTGGGAGGAGACACAAATCCCTTTGGGGTTGTGTCAGGAAGGGCATCCCCAAAGTACTTACATTATTACATCATTATTGCATTACAACATAAGTCATGGGCTGTATTATAAAGTGCGATTTTTTTAAACAATGTTTCGATTGATGATTATGTCACCACAATATAAACATACAACAAAAGAACTAATTGTGACTTCTTAACACTTTTTCATTTTTCCTGTTTTTGTTCATTCACCACAGTAAGAGACAGCAGGTTTTTATTAAGAGTTTACACTTATGACTAGACTGATTAAATATAATGGAGCTCTGTAAATTTGAGTTATGATTCTATATAGTACACAATTATTGTAGAGTCTAACTTTAAGGCAGATATTATTATATGACACTGTTGAATATAGTTTTGCATTTTGAATTGTGGGTGACTTAAACTAGATTGAGAGCCCAGTCGCTGTTGCTCTGCTCATGTGTATGGGTACTACATGACACAAATAATTAGTTTGGTAATAGGCCATTTTTGGGAACAACGCCACTGTAAAAAAAATAACATTTATTAGGCTGAGTTATGTTTAGCTGCTTTGGTTTCAGGCTCAGCAAACATTCTTAAAGTTATTAGTGTGTTTTTCCAAGTAAATGGTAAATGGACAATGGACTGGTACTTATATAGCGCTTTTCTACTCAGTTTCTGTGTACTTAAAGCGCTTTAACTACATGCCACATTCACCCAGTCACACATACATTCATACAGCACTTTTATCTACACTTAAGTGCTTACTAACATTCACACACACTCACACTCCGATGAATGCATCAGGGGCAACGTGGGGTTCAGTATCTTGCCCAAGGATACTTTGGCATGCAGACTAGGGGAGCCAGGGATCAAACCACTGACCTTCCAATTAGTAGACGACTCGCTCTACCTCCTGAGCCACAGCCGCCCCGAGTCAAACTGTCTAAACATAAAACCTAATAATAATAATAATAATAATAATAATAATAATAATAATAATAATAATAATAATAATAATTGCAAGCTGTTTTTTAAGTTCTTGTAGTAAAACAACAAAATCTGATGGTTAAAATCAAAAAAGAATTTGGCAAATAATTCAAGAAGATACTTGTACTCCAGAGTTAAATGAGTTAAATGGTTAATTAGGTAATTAGCGTTGCTACAAAATTGACCTATTATGTAAAATGTCCTCTGACTAATTTAAATAAGAAATTAAAAACTATTTAGAAGAACTAAACTCTCTGTCAATATAGGATGGACCATACCGTGAATATAGGATGTGCAGATTTGTTGGCTGCACATCCATGATGTGAGTCTCCTGTCCTGCCATATCCCAAGGCCATTTGAGTACAGTGATATCATTGTCATGTTCAAGAAACTGAGCTTTGTGACATGGTGAGTTATCCTGCTGGGAGCAGCCATCAGAAGATGGATATACCCTGGTCATAAAAGGATGGACATGGTCAGCAACAATACTCAGGTAGGCCGTGGAGTTTAAACAATGCTCAGTTGGTACTAAGGGGCCCAAAGTGTTCCAAGAAATTTTCCCCAACACCATTACACCACCACCAGCCGCTGATAGTCTGCCGTGGCGTTTTTGGGTGGGCCTGTCTTAGGTTTTATTTTCAATGAATTCAAAAATATTTAAATAAACAAAAGACTAAATGTGTTTTCCTTTCTAAAACAGTAAAGGCAGCATTTATTAAGTCATCATAGGCAAACTCTGACCAATGGGAACACGCAATTTCACATTGACCTTATAAATACCTTTTAAATCTGAGCAAGCACGTCATTGTTCAGAGGTTGCTCAGCGTAGGATGAAGAAGCTTTCCTTAACTTTTTTTGCATTGTATACTGCTGTGGATGCCATATCTTGTGACATGAGCATGATGTTTTACTGAGTCTGAGTCTGGGGTTTTGGTTATACTGAACCTGCACTGCTTTCTCCAGCTGTTTATGAGATATTTACCCCACAAGTGTCAGTGTGGGGGAAAAAAGTTCATTTTTTCATGAGAATTGTTAACAAATAGGTCACCTGTAATTAATGGAAGTCATTTCTGTTGCATTTTATTTATGCTTTTTTTTTCTTTTGAAAGTACAAAAAACCCCTATAGAATAGACTAGAGTTAGAGCTGAAGATTTCTGCCTTTTTTTATTTTTGTCCTTGAAAGCAGGCGATTTCTATTGAGATAAGTTCATGTATTTACAGTGCAGTGCGCCGCTCTCTCTTGTTGATATAAGTCAGTGTAGCTCACCCAACAACACACCCAACTCTCTTTCTTTTTCATCTATTACAGTAATCGTTCAAATAAGATCATATTTATTTAATTACACTTTGGATTTCAGTGTTTAAGTGAATGGATAGCCTATATTGAGCTTCACAATCCACAGCAAAATAATAATGATAAATTGGATATTGTTTTCTTCATTTATACATGCGCATGCTTCTGTAGTTACAAGGCAAAGCCCAAATTACTCTGGCCTGTCCAAAATCAGAATCCTGATTTCTGAAATACTCAGACCAGCCAACAACCACACCAAGTTCAAAGTCACTTAAATCACCTTTCTTCCCCATTCTGATGCTTGGTTTGAACTTCAGCAGGTTGTCTTGACCATGTCTATCTGCCTAAATGCGTTGAGTTGCTGTCATGTGACTGGCTGATTACATATTTGCGTTAACCAGCAGTTGAACAGGTGTAACACTAAGGATCTTAAAAAATGTTCAGAGGCCTTTTTTGAATGTTAAAGAGAGACGTTGACAGAACGTTTTTTTCTAAACCATCTATTTATTTATTTATTGTTTGGTGTGTTTTTCAGAAGTGGGCTTTTAAGAATGTGAGAGGCATATATTGTTATTGTATATTATTCTTTTTATTGTGATGGTTTTATTTTTGTGTGTTAATATAATATGTTCTTAAAACAAAGAATGCCTTTGGACAGTGTTGTATTACTGCATTCTTGTTGACTGAGATGCTATAATTTTAGGTCCTTCGTCCACCATTGGGTGTTTTATCTGTTATTAACCGGTTATGTTTTGCATTTAAACCAATTTAAAAAGCAACTAGGAACTAAATAACTTAAAGACACTGTGGGGCTACAAATGAAACATAATGTTTCTTGTTATCTTCATTTTGGATTGGACAAATGAAGTCCAGAATTTTGCTGAACCTGGCAACCCAGATCTGACACATGTTGTGAGAGACCATCAGACTGACTATCTATAGCTAATTATAGTAACAGGTGAAGTTTAAATCTGTGGAGACTACAATACTTCAGCAAAAAGGCAACACTATGGTTTGAATTTGATATTTTATTTATTTTTACATAAATTTATCTCTTCCACGTATTTCAGAAATAAAGCTTAGATTTTAAGCTTTTAGATTCGAGGTCATGTTTGATTTCATGTGAGATGCTGTTTCATTGATAGTTTAAAAAGACTGTCTGCGTTTCTCCAGCAGAGGGCGCTTCAAACTCACATTGTAGACGCAGCAGTTTTAAAACACGATTGCAGGAGATGGCGCTGTTCTTTGTTTATACAAAGTCCCCACTTTAACATGGGCTAGAGTTGGAGGCTAATCAAAAAACAATGAGTGTTTTTATTCTCTGTTGCAGGGATTATTTTCCTGTACCAACTAGCAGCTGGTATAAGCAAATGAAATGCATTGCTTTAAACATTCCTAACTCCACAGTATAACCAGCCTGTTCTGCCACATTGGAATTATTATGCAATAACACCACCTGAAATTGTGCACCAGTATTCATTTCTCCTTTTCCCATCACAGGCCTACATGCCAAAGCTGACCATTCAGGCACTGGGACAAGAGCAATATGAGCCAGCACAACAAATTTCAAGTTTTTTTTAGTTGATTGCCACATAGAGGTCAGCCCCTGAGTGTGGTGCAATGATAATATATGTAAATGTCCTACCATGCCCCAGCCAGACAGAACAAGATTTAACCAGCCTGTGCCCGACTGAGGTTGCTTACCTCCAAACTTCACACATGTGTGACAATAAATTCCAGCACTGCATTACCAGAGAGGCTCATTTGAGTGGACAGTGAGGGCCTGCAGGCAACTGGCTTTTTGTGGGAAAGAATGAATGACATGACAAGGATTTTCATAGTACTACATCTATTTTTAATGACATGTGACTGACGTAAACTTTATAAAGTGCGGCCTACTTTCTGTGAACAGGGCACTGGCGGACACTCCTTTGAAGACACGGCTGATGTTTAATTGAGCTTTTTTGCCTTATGAAAATCAGTCTTCAGCTGTGGTATGAGCTGAGACACAATTTCAATATTTTGCTGTAAGTTGTGCGTGACACTTTTTCCTACCCACCCACCCTTGTGGGTGACAGTTCACACACCTATGTGGAGGTTTGTTGATTTGCACTCATGTTTTTTTCTCTTTGGGCATTAAAAGCCAAAGAAAGAAATGGCAGTCTATCATGCATGCTGATTTGTTTGCAGATTTATTACCACAGTCAAAATCACGTGTGGACAACTGTGTGCATGAACTACATGTAAATGACAAACCACCACAGTTAAAGCAAAGACAGAGACGTATAGCCCAATGTGAATGGCTCTCATCTCACATATATTGTAAGTTGAACTTCAGACAACTTTTTCCCCTGGGCTATTACATTCCTAAAAAGCAGGCCGACCTGTTTGGATCTAGAAATGTGTGTCTTCTGTCCTCCTGAGGGTAAGTGAGTCTGTGACGGCACGGAGGGCAAAGCAAATGGCGTGCATGACTCCACACATAGATAATAGGCTTTGAAATCTTGTTTGTTAATAACAAAGGCTCGGATATAGGCCAACTGTCTGAGGTGTGAGGCTGATCCAAGGACACTGACACACCAATGGTGCACTGACAGAACAGGTGAAATAACACAACTGGTATTGGACATGGGAAATATGTGGATAAAAAAAAAATTAACTTTTCTTTAATGAAAGCACATACACACTTTTGACATTACAGTGTAAGAGCTGTGTGCAACCAGATCCCATCTGGCATCATGGCATGCACTGTAGGTATAAGGACATGATATGAAGAGTGTAATTATAACGCACTTCTTATGAGCAGCGTGCAACTCTGAAACAGCCCGACTAATGCTGGGTTTTTGTTGCGCATTTCACGTTTTCACTGACTGACAGACGTGCATTTAAATCCAACATGCACTTCGAAAATAGACGAGATTACTTTGCACAAGCAGAATATTAACCTCAGACTACTTGAAACAACAAAAAAAAAACAAAAAAAAACGAGCCTTACACATTTCTAAGTGACATAAAGAATGAGCGGTAGACAGTGTTGCTGGGTAAACACTCAAAACGCCCTTCGAAAAATCCTCGCAGAATGACTTTCCTGGGCTGTGTACTGTCTCCGCTACACACCAAATCCAGTATTTTTCCATCAAGTAGCGCGCTGGACCACGTGACCACAGAGGAGAAAAAAACGCTGTCATGTTTGCATCCTCAATTGACAGCGGCGCACTCAGTATATGGCGCTCAATTAGAAAAATACAAGACAGCGTTTCTGCATTTATCGTCCCTGCTGCTGACGACACTATATATGTATATACATGATGTCTGCCGTTCACTTTGGTAGTGTTACCCATTCGGGAAACAAATTCTCCTCCAGGTCGCTTTTCTAACCCCGTGCGTTCATGATCATGTAACCACTCCCACTCGTGGCTGGTGGAAAATTACCAGCTTACAAGCAACAGGCAAAATGAATGGTAGTTGCGGTTTATCACATCATTCAGGCCAACAGTCTACCTGCATGTCGTAGCCACTGTGCTTTCTGGCTATATTAGATTTGAAAGTAGCAGAACCTCTACAGAGGGACTTAAATGGATTTTTTAAAAAAAAAAATCATTAAACGTCATTAGTTTTGCTCCTCGTGCTGCACGCTAGTGCTCTAATTCTTTCGTGTAGTTACCTGAATAAAGGAAACGTATTTGTTAACACTCGGCTGCGACATGAAAACTAAGGTCGGGAAGTTATTCGCTATTCTGTAAAGCGGAGTCGTGTAGAAGTCCATTCTGCAAGGGAGTCTGCCCTCTTTTTCTCTCCGGGCGGAGTAGTCGCGTGGGCGCTTGTGCGAATTGAAATAAACTGACAGCTCAATCCTTCAATGGGACACCAAGTAGGAAGTCTCCGCCAAAGACGCAGCCAATCACAGCGCGGCTTAGGCGTAACCCAAGTCCAAACTTTACGCGGCGCCATCGGCTGAAAACTAAACCGAGATGGAATCTCCCAGTCTGAACCGGTTTCAACCGGTTGCGAGTTAGTTGCTTGAGAGGAGAGAAGAGAGGAGGCGCAGGCACACAACCTCTATACCGCCCCGCTGGAAAATTATTAGAGTAACGAACTAATTAGTGAATCAAGGTTTACTTAGTTTCGTAAAATGTATCGGAGTGACAGATTGTTAGGTCTGCCGTGATAGTAGTTTTGGAATCCACATCAGTGGTTCTTACCAGCCAGATATCATTCACTGTTGGAGCTGGAGATAGTCAACGCTGCAGAGATAGGAAATCTTTTCTAATCATCAGATATACTGAAGTACTCAAAGTATCTAATAGCTTCTTTGGCAAACGCCACTCTTTTGAGTCAGAGCCTTGGACTTTAGGTAGGTAACTGGAGTGAAGTATGAACGTGCCATGCTGTGATTAACGTTTCTTGGCTTTACCCTTTATAGAGAATAAAATGCATTTTGGTGTGCGTATTAAGTTGTTATCTTGTAATTTTGCCTTGAAGCTCATGAAAATACATGCTAGTTCAGAATGCAATAGCATCAGTGGGATAACCAACTAGCCGACTGTCCGCTAGCTAGCATTTGCCACTTAAGAAGGATAAGCTAACGCTGGCTGTCAGAGAAAGTGTTGTAACTTTACCGAACTAAACGCATAACCGGGCTACTTCTTGTGACGTTACATGCGACGCTGCAGACGAGCACCAAACGGCGTGTGATTAAATCCGCGCCTCTCCCACCTAGGCAGCATCACTCGTGTTCGTGATGCGAGCGGATGACAAGTTGATGTTGCTAGGTACTTAACGGCGTCAGTGTTAAACTTTACCGTACTGTACCGGAAAATGTTGCTATGGGCAAATACCGTTTTTTCGTCTTTGGAGTAGAGACGCAACAAGAAGCGCTAACTTCTCCAAACAGGGGTGACGACGCAACGGGTAAAATTTTTGTATGAGCGCCCTCCGTCGCTGGTATCCTTGGTGGGAGTGGTTGGAGTGAGCAGTGAGGGAGCACATGTGTGGGGATAGAGCGTAGTGGCTAGTAAAACTGCGCAGGCATTATGGACGGACGGTGCGTTAACTGCCTGCTTGCAACTGTGTCTGAGTCCGCTGCTGTTTGTTTAAACCAAAATGGGCAATGTCATTGACTTTACTTTTCGGAATCGTTTACTCAACTGTTTACTGATCAATAGTGACCTATTTTTGAAAGATAACGTGGTGCTGAAAGCTCTCCTTCAATAAAAGGTTTGGAGACATCGTAACCATGAAATCAGCTACAGAGTTTGATAATTGAGTTAATTTGCCTTTGCTGCTTGAGTCCCTGAACTCCTGGGGGTAAACCAGGGGTTGTGTCCAACATTTTCAGCCAATTTGTAGTTTCCTAAACTCAGTCCAGCAGAGGAACTGACAGAGCTTCCCTGTACTTTGTGAGCTTGACAGGCATATGACACCATGAGCTTAACGTCTTAAAATGACAGCTCACTGGTTGGTCTAGCGGATGTTTGTTACATGGTCAGCTGTTAGGAATGGCTTCTAAACAGACAGTTCACATGACTTTGCCTGTTAAATGCTTTCTGTGCACTCATGACCCCTCCCCCCCACTGTCCTTGTTGCAGAGCTCTATGCCAGCAGTTATGACAATGTTAGCAGACCATGCAGCACAGCAGCTGCTGGACTTCAACCAGAAACTGGACATCAACCTGCTGGATAATGTGGTGAACTGTCTGTATCATGGGGTGGGACCACAGGTATGTTATCTTTTTATACCTCAGGTCCTCTTTAACCGATACCTTATCTAAAACAAGCTGCATGTAAATCTTTTCTTTCAAGATCTACTTGTAACTTAGATTCACCTGGGAGGGACAGATTGACCTTTTGTCAGATGGACAACATTGACATTACTGTTGTTTTCCTTGCAAGTCTTCTCACGCCACCTCAGCATTAAGTCTAAAGTGTCATCCTTATTAATTTACAGCAAAGAATGGCACAAGAAGTGTTGACACACTTAAAAGAGCACCCAGATGCCTGGACGAGAGTGGACACCATCCTCGAGTTCTCCCAGAACATGAACACCAAAGTAAGCTAGCTCTAACCTGCAAAATGCTACTGGAAGGACACTTAGGTGTGCTTTGAGGAAGAAGTCTTTTTGGACAACATGCAAAACAAAATAATAAAAGCTTCACACTGCATCACAGTGGTTTGCTTATATCACGGTTTCATTTCTATAAAAGATGCTTTATGGTGGATCTTTCTGTTGAAAGCAGCTTTATGTACTTAAAGTGTTTGTCTCATGCCCTAACTGTTGAGCTATGTAGGACCTCTGTCCTTCTAAATTCTGTTGGATCTGAACCTAGCAGACAAACAATAGAGGCTGCCTGTCATTTCACTGTTGTAATATAACCCAAATACCAAATAAGCATTTGAAGAGGCTGCCCTGTTGGTTCCAAATGGGAATGAGCTCTTGCTTTTTAACCAGTCTTTCATAAATATACCTACTTTATCAGGTGAGTGTATCATAGTTGTTATCATTAACAAAACAGCAACACAAAAAAGTTAAAGTTTACTTCTTTAAATGAAACTATCCTAAAACTCCATGCATGCTTATCTTGTTTGTGTGGTAATAAAAAGCCCTCTAGCTTTATCCTTGTCATCTTAGTAGTTAGGTAGATGGACATATCTGCATGGCCAAGGGTAAGTTACGTGTGCAGGCTGTTGCTGCAACTCCTTAGAAGAGTTTTGCAAGCAGTAGTGGTTAAAAAAAAAAAAAAAAATCAGGGCAAATAGTGAATGATAAAAAGTTGTAGGTGTTAGGTTTTTAAAGCGTACTCATTCTTTCATATTGTGATCAAGGTCAGCCATCTTTTACCATAAGCATTTCTGTCATATTAAAACCTCTGGGGTTATGAAAGATGGTTAAAGTAATTTTCCACATGCATCCTGTTACTATTAACATACACAGATGTAAACTGTATTCATTATTTTCATTTATGTGTATAGATGTATATATTTTGATTTAAGCAGTTAAGAAAATGACTGGATGGATCTTTATAGCTATTATTTAAAGTTTGCAGATTTGGGTCTTGTGCATTTTATAGTACATCTACTAATAAGTCTACATTGTGCCCCTTCTGTGCACTGGTTAAGCAAACCGACTGTTGATAGAAAACCCTCTGACTTTCAGAGCATTCAGATGTCATCAAAGATTTACAGCTGCATTATGCTGTTGCCAATAAAGCCAGTGAATATCCATAATGGAAGAATATGTGCATTGATACAAACTAATTGAAGTGCAAATCATCCACAACTTCCTCAAAGTAATGTTTGGCACTTGTTTTTTCTTTTTTTTCTTTTTGCTTGCTTGCTTGTAAGGCTGCTTTTAACACTGACATTCATAACTAATGTCTGAGTTGTTGATGTATCAATAGTACTTTTTTTAAAATTCAGAATTTGCCAAATAAATAGGGTCATTAGAGGAAACAAGGTAAACATCTCTTGAATTCTGCATATATCTTCAGTGATAAGTTTATAAAGTGCTCAATTTCCAAGCACTTTGAACATCTGCCTTTTTCTGATTAATCACACTAGCTATATTTGAAACTGTCATGAATTCAAGCTGTGACTTTTTGTTATTAATCACAATGTTCCATTATGTTTATGGCTTGTAATAGGAAGAGAAGGGGTGTGTCATCCTGTGCATCATGACACAGCTAGGCTTTGACGGCAGGCCTCCACAAGGTCTACCCTTTTTAAATTCCCTTTGACTGAATTCTGTTCATCCGTTTTTATTGCATCTGTTTCATTGGACAGAGGGTGGGTGCAGGCTGCAGTCACTAGGATCCAGTGTAGAGACAATCTAAATGACTTATTTTCACCTGTAGGGATCATGGCGCTGTTCCCGCCTCACCCTTCTTCATGGAGGTTTTTTTTTTTTTTTTCCTCTCTCTCTCTAGTGTTGTCTCTGTTTCACTCAGTTCTCTAGTCATGACCTCTTCTTAAGATGCACTCTTACAGCTAAAATGTTGTAAGGCTTTTGGCAGTTTCCTGCTGATAATTTCTCTCTCCTTACCTCGCGCGGTGGTTTGCGTAGTGTGGCAGTTAAAGGTGAAATAAAACGCGGCAGAATTGTATGCAACGCTTCAGGTGACACCTGTGAGCGGTGTACAGTCAGCATGCCTGTAAGGAGATTTCACCTTTAATCTTCCACCATCCATTGTCTGTAGCACAGTGTTAACCCTGCTGTAATAACATCCTATACTACATCTCATTTCTTAATACTACTTTTTTTTTTTTTAATCATTATTCTCATGAAGTGATGATCCCTACAGTTGAAACAGTCAGTTGAAGTAACATCAGATCCAAAACTAACATGATTAAAATGTATTCTTTTTTTTCTTCCTTCATGCTTCACAATTAAGCCATTATTAAATGAAAATAGTGTAATCTGTGGTGGTCCTGCTGTTTCTTATGACACACCAGCTAAACCGTTTTAATTGGGTTTACCTTAGAGATGAACCACTGTAAAGAAAATGTACTCATAGGATTTTGGGTTGGGTATCGACAACATTTTATTTTTTTTAGCTTGGTGGTTGTTTCACGTCTTCATTAAGTCATGGTTGCTATATAGAAAGAACTTTTAAATGCAAAAACACCTAAACAAACAAGGTTATGTGACAGGGGAAAAGGATGAAAAACAATGTTTGTATTTTATAGTTGTCTGTGGCTTTTTAAATTTTTTTATGTGGACATGTTGGCTCTGGGACAATAAAACTACACCTCGGATGTTGAAAGTACTGCATTGTTAGAAGGCGTTCAGTCAGTCCAAAAAG
>VUQI01047175.1:0-11235 GCA_015106735.1 Paratilapia polleni | reverse complement strand
TGCCTAATGTTCAGAGGAATGTTTAGATGAGGAATGGAGAGGAAAATGGGAAATTGAGGGAGAGGAGGTGTGATGTGAAGATTTTTTTGGCTCCAATTCACATTTAAGCCCTTTCATGGAGGTTATTTTGATATAGCTAAAATTTACAGATGTCCTCTACATGTGTCACATGTGTAGACAATCATAAAGTTACTGTTTTGGTTCCTGCAGCTATCTTTGTGGGGACCAGAGTGATGAAATTTTGTAACAGAACATTTTGGCTGGCTCTCATTTGATATCATATCCTGCCAAAAGGCTGTTTGAGGGTTCAGTCCTGGTTTTATGCTTAAAGTTCTAATTGGTTTTAGGTTAGGGTAAACTTGACACAATTGTGATGGTTAAACTGAGGAGTCAGAGGGTTGGCTTCCTCACAAAGATAGCTAAAGAAACATGTCTCTTGTGTGTATGTGTGCCCGTCCCCCTACATACAGTGGAGCAGCAGCAGTCACTGTAGGGGAAACACCGGTAGCAGAGAACAAAATACAGAGAACCATTTATCTGAACAACCTTAAGTTCAACACTGCACTTACTCAGGTCTCCAGCAATACACATGCCAAGTTTAAAGCAAATTTGTTGCACAGTTGTTGAGGTAGGCAAAGAACAGATGGACAGACGAATACGCAGAGATTTGGAAGCTGTAAGTTTTGCTGACATACAGTCCGGGTCCAACATTTAAACTGTCCCACATTATATAGCTTTCTTTATATTTTTCAATAAAATAACAAATTCTAATGGACTAAAAACACACAATAAAAAGCTTTTAAAAAAAATAATTTAAAGAAGATCTGCCATCAAAGTTGCTCCCCTTCTTTATGGACAAGGTTGTTTTTAAACACTATGTTATAAGATATTTGGTGTGGAATATGAAAAAGGATGACAAATTGATTATGTGCACCACCGAAAAAAAAAATCAGCTCACAGAACTTGTCTCTCTTATATAAGTTGTTTGTCTTTAAATCAAAAAAAATAATTGCCCCTTTTTACATCACACAGAAAAAAATAACACAAACACCGGTGACAAGCCCACAGTCATCCCAATGTACTTCGACATCTCTGAAATAAGGAATAGTGTCGGGGATTACGAGCTGCTCACCAGTGCAGAGCTACGAATGCTCATCAAGGATCCCAAGCTTCCTTCTGAGATCCGCGTGGAGCTGTACTATAGTCAGGGGACCGTGACCCGTTACCATGCTTCTCGCTTCATCACAAACAAGGTGAAGGACAAGTGGCTGTCCTTTGATGTCACCGAACCCCTGCGGAGCTGGCTCCAAGGAACAGGTAAGATAAACATTTATTTTTATTTGACCAACATTTATTCATTGATCTGTCCATTTGTTTATTTCAGCCCATATGCAATCTCATATAATTTCCAGATGATATTTTCCTTCATGATTTTTTATTTTTTTGTTACTAGAGAATGAACAGAAGTTCGAACTTCGGCGGTACTGTGAATGCGGCAGTAGCGGTGATAACTTAAATATTGTCATCTCTGGGACGAAGGGTACCAGGGGAGACATTGGAGAGTTAGACAAGAAGACACAGCAGCCACCCTACATCCTGACCATGTCCATCCCTCAAAATGTCACCCGTCACCAAGCTTCACGCACAAAACGTTCCACTGGCACGACGGATAGCTGCACCAGGTAAGCAGTTCTGTCCATAACACATTATTCCGCTGTAGTTCATTTCAGCTTTAAAGCTGCAATTGCAATCTACTAAACCACAAGCAGCTTCACGATACAATGACAACTGAAACAACAAACATCAACTATTCCTGTTTATCCACATTGTAATTCAGTGGTCCTTTTAGTGGCTGTATGATAAATGGACTGCAGTTTTAAAGTGCTTTATAACCTTAGTCAGATGAAACACTTTACAGTGTGCCTCTCATTTACCCACATGCACAAATGCACAAGGTGGAGTAGCCATGCAAGGCCCGGTCATAGGGTGAACTGGAGTGTAATGCTGTGTCCTGACATTGCATGTATTTTTATATTAAAAACAATCCTTATTACAGCTTTAAAACTGACTTGATTTGATTAGTACCTTGTACAAAATCTGTGCTCTAAAATTTTTTGCACCATCTCATCACATATCTTTACACTGTTTTCTCTTATGCAGCCAATCACAAAACTGCTGTTTGAAGAAACTGTATATTGACTTCAGGAAAGATCTAGGATGGAAGTGGATCCATAAACCACAGGGCTACTACGCCAACTACTGCATGGGGGCATGCACCTATATCTGGGATGCTGAAAACAAATATTCTCAGGTACAGTGTGCAATCCACCAGATTTTTACAGCTTGGATTTTTTTTAAATTCACACTACAGTTGTGTATTAAGAATTTTGTGGTTAAAGGTCAAGGTGTTAAAAACATGTGTTTGACCACAACCCCACAAATTCATATGCTAATAATGACAAAATTTCACTAATAGGATAAAATGATGAAGTGATTGCATTTTTTAACTATAGGTCAATGGTCGTGTCTGGACAGGCATGGATGTAAATTGCAGCTTGACTGCTTGGCAAGGCCTAAAACCACATGGCAATAATTCTAGTTCTTTAAGCAGTGGATTAATTGACTCATGAGCAAAATACCATGCTAATGGGACATTTATATGTTGACATGTTAATTCTTGATGCTAGCAGTTATTACTTACAGGCCTAATTCAAATAATTTTGCACTTTAACTAACACCAAAACAGATATTTTTAGCCACATTAGCAACATGGCTCTAGGAATATCCTATTGATTGATTGGTCCACCATGTTGCCACCATGTTGCTGACTGTTGATCTGAATTGAGAATTTTGGTACAGACATTTAAATCCCCCTCAGGATGAACTGTATTATCTTTATAAGGATCCGATTCTGATTCTGATGTCTTTTCTTTTCTTTTTTTTTTTTAATTAGTCTAACGTTTGGTATTCCTGTCTTACAAAGTTAGAGCTGACGCGCACTTAGCTCAAAGTATCACTGAGCCATTAGTGTGACTACTGGACTTGTTTAAATCATAATTAACATTTTGTATCAATGGCATTTGAAAATGTAAAAATTATTTGTCTGGGGTCTTTATTCTTTTAAAAAGCTAAATATCCTTTGAAACAACACTTTAAAACCATTAAGTATTCCTCTCCACTTATAAGGGAAACTCAAGCAACAACATTTTGTGGTTTATATCGTTTTACCAGAAGCACTCTGGAAATTCTCTGCAATTTAATGCCTGTCCATTACATTTGCTTTGTCACATGTGCTCCTGGTGATGAAATTATATACATTTTGCCTACAGATTTTGGCTCTGTATAAACATCACAACCCAGGAGCTTCTGCCCAGCCTTGCTGTACACCACAGACACTAGAGCCACTGCCAATCATCTACTATGTGGGCAGGGAATACAAGGTATCTATACCACAGTCATTCTGAGGTGAAATGTTTACGGAACATTTTATATGAAAACAACACTTAGAATTGATTTAATCACATCGCTCTTTTTTTCTACTTTCAGGTGGAGCACCTGTCCAATATGAGTGTGACGTCCTGCAAGTGTAGCTAAAAATACAACATGGCACACTGCTCTGCCTCCTCTCAAGACATACAGGGATAGAAGAAGTTGTGTTTGAGACTACAGAAAAGAGCACAGACAAAGAATTTGAGATAATGTGGACAAGGAGAATTAAATATTTAAAGGGATCAGGATTTCCAGCTTTTCTCCTGCAAGTCTTCAATTGTCACATTTGATGCACATCAAGCCATAGACTTCTTTTATAGATATTAAAGATAATAGTTTTTTTTATACATACATTTCCTTGCAGTAGTAAAAATATCTATCTTGAAATGAATTAATTTATTTGTTGCATGGACAGGTGTGTAAAGAAGTAATGCTGCACATATAAAAGTGTGTCAGTTTGCTGTAAGACAAAATCGTTGGACAAAAAAAGCACATAAGGACCAAAATGAACCTTGATGGAAGAACTCTTGTATTCAGAAATTAAAGTGTGGGACATTTCAGTTGGCCACATCATCTTCCAAAAAAGTAAAAGGTGCTAAATTCCAGGTGGAAAACCGTGGCTGTTGGGGGTTTTCCTGGAAGATAATGCTGCGGGTGTTTTTCAAATGGCTACATCGTAAAGGACAGAAAAAAAAAACACAGGGATAGTCCGACCTGGGGAAACTCCCTTTTGACTGAAAGGCTGGACTTTCATTTCACAGGAACCGTCCATTAGTTTTACTTTGTTTTTTTCAACCCTTTCTACAATGCCTTTTAACAGTATGTTTGTGTTCATAATGTTCATAACTGAATGTTGGATTGTCCTTGAAACCTCCTGCCCTCTCAAAGCCAAGAGCAATATCAGCAGATGTAAGAGTGATGACATCATGTTTTTATCCCTCTGGGAATTTACCGCCATGCATGCTGTCTATAGATGGGGATGTGACAGTAGTGTTGGTATGAAGGAAACCATTCAGACTCTTTTTTTTTAATTGTCATGGTTTAATCATCATGGTAAATTATTGCCTTTTATTTCAGGAGGTTTCAGAAGGAAGTTTTTACTTTCATCTGAAATGTGATTTTGTTTTTATAACTCAAGAATTGATCTGGCTTCTGTGACTTGCATTAGAAATAAAACCAACACATTATTTCAGCTTTCCATATTTTTATAGTGCACTTACTTTTGAAATGTCTATTTGTAAATATTACCAAAAAAAAAACAACAAAAAAACAAAAACAAACCTGAAATAAACATGTTAAATTATCTCATGATGGTGGAAGATTTTATGAGCAAAATAAACCACATGAGATGTTTCCACTTGTCAGAAAGTTGTGTTGTGTAGGTGTGTATGTGTGTGTTTGTATTGTACTTGTCAGTGCATGCATGTGTATGTGTCTGTTTTAATTATAAGATGACGTTACGAAAGAAGCACAAACTGAAACACACCTAGAGTGATGTAGACTTGAATTTCATCATCCTTTAGACACAGAGGGTTGTCTTTGCCATCAGAAAAAAAGTTTAAAAGATTCATGTGGCTAGTCACACATGTTTTCATTAGGTAAAGATAAGTTGAAAATGTAACTCTGTTTCATAGAAAACTGTGACTTCAATTGGAAACTGAGAGTAGGTTGAAGTTCAGGGCTGTTGTTGAACACTTGACAGACGTAGACCCCACCCCTCGCGCCTCCTTTTCCTCCTGCGCTTCAGTATGTGACTACTTCTTTTTTCGTTGTCTTTTATCTAACTCTTTGCTGATGGGGATATGTCGCACTTAGAGAACACTTAATGCACAGAGAACACTCAATTTTTTACAACCAAATTGTGCACTTCTACAATGACTTTCCAGTGTCAGGAGACAGATCGACCAGTGGAAAAGCACGGAGTATGCCAGGTGCGTGTGGACTATTTCTGGACAACCACTGGATACCTGTTTACTCAGAACAACTGTCGGCTGACTGAAGAAGACCAGCCTTGGCACCTCCTTGGCTTTACTGGCAGCAAAGAATGCCCAGACACAGTCCTTTTATTGGCACCGCCTTTACCTGAAGGGATGGATGCCATACCAATTTTTTTTTATACTATCTGTGCACACCCCACCCCCACCCTACCAGCCCCACCCCTCTCACTCTGTACTCAAGGGATTACTGTCAGCCTACGAGGCTGAATTGGGAATGAGGAGAGTAGGTCCAGACCCGTTGGTTAGTCCCAGACTTACCAGTGACTACATGGAAAATTAAACACACATACTGCGCACATACACGTGAAAACACTGAACCCACTGACTCACAGACACAGCTCAAGCACACCAACATCAAACGCCTTACATAAGCTTTGTGCTAGTGACTGGTGTGGGGGATGCTTGTGTTGTTAACAAAGTGACAGTGATCAGTGCTATCTTGTTCCAAGGCTGGTCATGTTACCCAGAAAGCACAGCAATTTTCTCCCTATGAATAACAAAAAAGTGCCTGTTAGGAAAGGCAGCTAAATGAAGTATAATGAAACATCATCAAAATAATTGAATCCTCTTCAGTCTCACCTCTCAAAATGATTCTGAGTGATCTGTTGCCAGGTCTTCATAATCTTGCCAAAGCACAATATGTACCGTGTTATCGTGACAGGGGAAATGTAATTGGAATGTTAATGGGTTTTTTTCACTAAGAAAACAGGATCATTGCCCAACTTAAATAAGGAAAACAAGTTTTGATGGATGAGACAAGATCATTAGAGTTAGACTCTAAAATTGCTTGAACTTCCACCTTATTTTTTCACTTTCTCGCGTGATGATAAAGTAAAGGGTATGAATGTCAAGAGACTCATAAATCTATCTGTGGTGCTAATGGAACAGCCACAGAGGGAAGTTACACTTAAGTAGCCTTGTCCCTCCAAGTGATGTTCATTTCTCAGCAGCTGCTTCCCCTCAAGCCCTCAGGCTTTTTATGGGACTGAATTAAACTGCTGACACCTCTGCTAAGAATGAAGCACATCCCAGAATATGGTCCATCTGAAGAAAAATAAAGGCTTCAATTCACCACAATTCAATGTTACACAACAGAGAAGACTTAAGACAGATGGCTGCAGCTTTTTAAGGTCAAGCAGGTGTTCTTTTACAACTAACACAGTCCACGTGCTGAGTTTATACAGCTGCATGAGTAACAAGAAAATTGTTCTGTTGTTGCTATTCATCAAATTTGACATAACTGCCCCTTTAATTGCATCCATGTGTTGTGTTTAACCCTCTTTCATCTGCAAAAATAAAGGCTCTGTCCATATAATGATGTTTGAAACATTTTCTCTGTGTGCTACTTACACAAGTTCATAATGAAAACTAATCATGTTAAGTGTGAGCTGATTTGTCATGGCGCTGGTCTTGAAATGCTATTTTGGGTTCTGTCTTATTACAGCATCTACGAAATGCACGGTTATACGTCCACCGATCTTCCACCACAACTGTTCATTAAAGGTGGTGCAGTAAAGCGGCCTGGTATAATTCCTGTAGACTCAGACGGAGCTGACTACGACCTTAATAATAGACCCTGATGTCCTGCTGCTGCTCAGCTCTGCTTCACAAACACACAGCTGCTCAAATCCATTGTTGCTCCAGGTGCTGAATCTGTGTGCAAACACACACAAATACACAAACATCAATAAACATGCCTTTCTAGTCAAAGACACAACAGTTGTGTAATGTGAAGTTTTTAAAAAATCTTTTTCATTTTGATACAGGACTGTTTTTTCATGTCAATTTTAAACAATAATAATTAAATTCACGATTTATTTTCTTAAAATAACACTGGGTAATTATGTTGTCATATCTATCTATTGATATAAGGGGTCAGGCTGAACAAATTTACCTCAGTACTGGCTTCTGTTTTGTACGTCTTTAATGCCTTTTTCCATTCTAGATTTTAAATGTGATCTTTCTTTATTGGGTTTATAATCTGCATATAATTTTACTTACTTTTTAGGCTTACCTTATTTTTTGTTTCACTGTATGAACAAGATTTGGAATAACTGTACTATTTACAATAGTTTCCTTCATTTCTGATCTACCTAAATTACTGTGCGATATAAATATGCTCTTGTCTTGCTATTAACATATTAAGACAAACTCAAATAAACTGTTCTGGTACATATAAATTAAACTTTGATTTATGAGTCCTCAGAAATTTACCAGAGTGTACTGAAAAATGTTAATACGTGAGCTGACAGCTTTTTCCCTCTCCACCTGTCAAGCCTTTACTGCCATCCCTCTCCTTCACACCTGCAGTAGATGCTTATCACAGCCTGAGTCAGCCGGCCATATCTCATGCTTCGCCTCTTCTTATCTCTCTTTTTCCTCTCTAATCTTTTTGTTAACCCCTGCCATCTCTTTGAAGATTCCCTGACAATTTTGTGTGATCACCTGCACTACACAAAGCAAGTGATAGGGGATGAAAACAGACGAGTGAATGAATGAGGGACAGAGAGAGAATAAAATACCACACACATTTTCTTTCTAGCTTTTTACCCAAAAGACTCTAGCACTGCTGTCTACACAGTAAAAAGTAACTGGGGTGGAACAAATATTTTCAAATGAGAATAGTTAATTTCCACTTCACCAGATGGTGGCTGTGGTCCTTTGTGATGCAAATAACCAGTAGCTAGCGTCATAGCTTAAAATTTGAAGGATCAAAGACAGAGGAGAAACAAAAAAAAAACCTCTTCAAAGTGAAGTCTACAAAGGGAAAGTATGATAAACCATATGACAGTGAGTGTGGTTATAAAGCACGCTGTGCCCTGACTCATTTGCTTGACCTCAGTAAGTAAGAAATGTTTTCTAAAAAAGGAAAGGTACCAATTACATCTCTGGACTGGCTCCTTCTCATGGCACCGCCCCTCCATTTCCTTCCTTCCTTCTCTCTCTCTCTCTCTCTCTCTCTCTCTCTCTCTCTCTCTCTCTCTCTCTCGCTCTGTGTGTGTGTGTGTGTGTGTGTGTGTGTGTGTGTGTGTCTGGACACACAGGGAGAGATACACTGCTATAAACAGCTACCATGTCCCTGGGTAATAAACAGAGGAGAGGATCTGGCTCTGGGCTCTGAAAAGAAAACAATGTCCATGTAGGATCTACACCCAGAGGAGAGGCAGCCTCTAAATAGCAGTTTAACCTCACAGTCCCAACTGAGGAACGTACCCCAGTGGGTGATGGTGACGGCGAAAGGGGAGGAGAATTGGTGAGGGATGGTGTTTGAGGGAACCTTAATTCCCCTGACGAGTCCCTATCTCAAGCATTTATTGCAATAGCATCTGTGACTCAATGACTTTATAATTGGAAAAACACTGAACATCCTTCTGGGGTCTTGTGTCTCTAAAAAACTAAATGCTTCTGATCTAGATCTAGATAATCTGTTGTACTGGGCTGACTTGTAAATTTTGAACACAACAGCAATTTTAATTGCATATTAGTTGTTTTTGTTTTGGTTACTTGGGGAAAGAATAATTCTCAAACAAGCTGACGGCCAGATGGCCTTGATATAGTCTAAATGTTTTTTCCTAACAATAATGTAGGTCTAACACTCACTCTTCTGCTAGCTCTGTATTGTTCTCCACCAACTGCTGTATAAATATTCTGCTCTTTAGCAAGATGTTTGACTTACTAGTCAAGTGGTATATGTGCTGCAATCATTTTATTTTGGTAAAAACAGCTGCCTGCTGTTATTGGAAACAAGGTTGATTAAAACCAAAAAAATGTTCTGGTCACTATTTTCAGGGGGTTTTCCACTCTGAGTGACACTTTTCCCATGAGCCACCATAGCTTAGTTCATTCACTGAACAGCTGAACTGTTCTGATATGGTTTTTAAAGTAAAAATACAGGCCCTAATTCTAGCCTTTCATTTGAGAATTCTTTTTAACCTTTTTGCCTTATGACTAACTTTTAGTTGGACAAAATAATCACTTTGAAGACACAACTGTGTACAGTGAAAAGTTAATCACTTTAAACACATGCAGCCATGCAGTCTCAGAAGCCAGTGGAACAGAGGCATGCTGGGAGAGCGGGCAGGGCATCAGCTCTTTATAGACCCCATAGTGAGCTTGGCTGAACTGAAGCTGTGACCCATACCAGTGGGAGTAAAGTCAAGTTCACTCACACACCATTACTCATCCCACTGCCTCCCTTCATCCACACACCTTCACACCTACACACACACACACACACACACACACACACACACAGTACAGCAAGGGCAAGGCTGCTGACTCCAATTTAAGTGAGGTGTGACTGAACTCACAAATCACACACTAGCATTAAACTGACACAGTGGTCAGAAAGAAATATCATCTTCCCATTCTGTGAACACGCACACACAAATTCGGGTTAAATCACACGGTAATCTGACTCTTCTTATTGGATAAATGGGAGGTTAGGAAGGTGTGAGGTTTTCAAGGGTAGCTCAGCACAGGGTCTGTTTTAGATTAGTCAGCCGTGATCTGTGGCCTCCTGTGTCAGCGGAGCTCTCAGCTGTATTGATGGGTGCAAGGGTTATGACAGCAGAGAGAAAAACTTGGCAGTCTGTTCCTCCATTGCCTTTACGCAGAGGGACACTGGTCAGCATGCTCCCACCCCTCCTTTCCCACCCCACCAGCTCTGAATTCCCCAATGAACAACACATTCCTCCTTCCCAGTACCACTGTTTATGACACACTATCCTTTGAAGCAGCATGTGAGTGTTTGTGTACGTGTATGTGGATGGGTGCACAAATGTGTGTGTGTGTGTGTGTGTGTGTGTGTGCTAGAGATCTAGAATCTAGGCCAACTGAATTACACACAGAGACGGAGAGTGCATGAGAGTGATGGGTGGAGGAAAAAGTTGTGAGTCATCACCAAACTTGGGATGAGCTCCTTTTAAAAGGCGAAGAGAAAGGGGAAGACTGGGTGTTGAGACAAAGAAAATCAAACCAGTTGCTTTTCTAATTAAAGCAGCCCTAAAGGAGAGGGTGGGGGTGTTAGGGAGTTGGGGGGAGGCGGAGGTCAAAGCTAGCGTCATTTCTAAAAACACCCATTTCCTGTGATTGGGGCACTTTCGGAGCAGGCAGAAATTATGTGCGGTTTGTGCAAACCTTCCTCATTTTTACTCCCAGTCAATGCACTCTCACATGCAATGGTAACATACATTTACCATGCTTTATTCAGACACACATTAATGCATAGATCTACAATATATATATATATATATATATATATATATATATATATATATACATACACACACACTATATTGCCAAAAGTATTCACTCGTCTGCCTTCACACACATATGAACTTGAGTGACATCCCATTCTTAAATAGGGTTTAATATGATGTCGGCCCACCCTTTGCAGCTATAACAGCTTCAACTCTTCTAGGAAGGCTTTCCACAAGGTTTAGGAGTCTGTTTATGGGAATTTTTGACCGTTCTTCCAGAAGTACATTTGTGAGGTCAGACACTGATGTTGGACGAGAAGGCCTGGTTTGCAGTCTCCACTCTAATTCTTCCCAAAGGTGTTCTGTTGGGTTGAGGTCAGGACTCTGTGCAGGCCAGTCAAGTTCTTCCACACCAAACTCGCTCATCCATGTCTTTATGGACCTTGCTTTGTGCACTGGTACGCAGTCATGTTGGAACGGGAAGGGGCCATCCCCAAACTGTTCCCACAAAGCTGGGAGCATGAAATTGTCCAAAATGTCTTGGTATG